>ALYI01003690.1:0-43641 GCA_001969225.1 Ceriporiopsis andreanae CBS 279.92 | reverse complement strand
ATCAAGTCGTCCGAGAAGGCCTGCGACTGCCATGTCACGCTACTCACGTGATAGTGGATGGTCCTGCATGAGCCCTACCTTAGTACGCTCGCTCGCTTCTCTTCTCATTCATACGACGATCATGGCCAAAGGATCTTCATCCTCACGAGGATCAGCCAAGCGTGGACGGGGATCATCACACGCATCAAGGGGTCGCAGACAGAACAAACGGATAGAGGCGTTAGTAGACGACAGGCGACCCGACAGCGCGGTCGATGAAGTCGATGAGGACGAGGAGCATGGATCCGCAAGCGGAGACGGTCGGTGCACCCGATACTAGCTAGAAACTCGGCTATATCCCTCTTCAGATGCAGAGGTCCGAATTGAAGTACCAGTCGCGATGTGGGTAAGTGTACAAGCTCATGCTGCATGTTTTTCTTACCTACCCCTTGTCCAGGACTTCGACCACTGTGATCCGCGCCGTTGCTCCGGAAAGAGACTCGCACGTGCAGGTCTGATACAGGACTTGAAAGTGGGACAAAGATTCAGAGGTGTCGTCGTATCGTGAGCGCATTTGATTGAGCCTTGAAGCGTGCTCATGAAATAACATTGCACGCTAGCCCGAAAGGATCATTGCCCGTCAGTCCTTCGGATCGCGACATCGTTTCTGCAAACGGCCTAGCAGTAGTCGAGTGCTCGTGGGCAAGGCTTGACGACGTTCCGTTCAACAAAATTGCAAGTCCCAACGAACGACTTCGTGAGTCCGTCGCCTTCGATCATATTCGCAGCTGCCGATGCATCATCTATGAGTACAGTGCCATATCTCATTGCCGCCAACCCCGTGAACTATGGCAAGCCATGGCGGCTGAATTGCGTCGAGGCATTGGCCGCTGCATTCTATATCACAGGTTTCGACTCATACGCAGATCGGTTATTGAGCACCTTTGGATGGGGACATTCCTTCCTAGAGGTCAATAAGTCAGTGCTTCACATGTGGTTTAGATTCCAATCTCACGGTTTGCAGAGAACTCCTAGCGCAGTATAAAACCTGCAATACGGCATCTGAAGTCACCGCAATGCAGGAAAAGATCTTGCAGGACCTTGAGACGTCTTATGAGAAATCTCGAGAAGTTAACCGTAAGTCTGGTCACCTTCGCTACTTCCTGTAATCACTCAACGTTTGGTAGCTGAAGATGATGACGATTGGATGGCACCAAACCCCAACCGACCGGCGCAAACTACAGAGGTAGACGAATATAGTGGTGCTGAAGAGTGAACGTTTCTGAACCTAGAGCTACGGCACCGGTATACTCTCTTTCATGACTGCAGTCATTCACGAGACTCGATCTAATGTTGCAAAGAGTGTGTTTGTTGGTATCAAGCTGTGCACATGGTGGCGGTCATTATAAAGCAAGGAGTGTACGTAGTGTCAAGTGCCAGACCGGGTCAACCCAGATACGACCAGAAGCTAAAGATGAATAGTGCTATATGAAGGGTTCCGGGGGATATATGGTAGCGAATGGTATCTCGTAGGGACTGCATCGTACACATAACAAGACTATCGACAAACCGAGCGAATGGGTTTAAACCACAGCATCCACGACATAGAGGACTTGCTGGGGCCTCACGAAAAGTCCTCTGGACTCTGAGTTAGAGACGTCGGAGACCGCGGGCGACGCGCTGCGCATCCTCTTGGCCCGCTCGACACTGAGCTGGTCGCCTTCTCTTTTCAGACTGCTATGGCTACTATGGTTGCTGACCCAGTCGACCCTGCGCCGCCGAGGACCCCGCTCTTCACCGAAGTCCCACTCGGAAGGGCTTCCGATGTCAAAGTAGCGGATACCACCCCACGTGCCGTCGTTCCACTGACGACCTTCTAGCTTGTCCTCGGCCCACTCATCACTGACAGGAACCTCGACCCCCACCCAAGGACCAAACTCCCCTTCGACCTCACCAATATAGCGAGCCAAGGCTCGGAAACGAGCCCTCTTGGAAGTGATGATGCATGGAATCCCGATCTCCAGCGTGGCCCCCCGCGGCACATTCGAGATGTTCTGCTCTGTGATCGTATCAGAGGAATTCTTCCTCTTGAGCGACCCCTTGACGGTGGAGGCGCTGCCTGAGGACACAATACTTGCTTGCTTTTCGTGAGAGATGGCTGATGCAGATTTGGTCTTGCCCTTAAGCGTGCTCATACGATCGACAGTCGGAGAAAGATTTGGAGAACGCTGCGGAGCCGGGCTCTTCGGTGGGGGCGTTGGGGGAGCAGTTGATTTCCGGGCCACAGACTTCCGGGACGTCGAGGTAGACGCAGTGGACACAGTTGACCGTGTGGAAGCAGTCGAGACGACCGACAGAGTTCGCTTCGTAGGTAGCGGCGCCACTTTCTTCGTATCTGGAGACGGCGGCGGTCGTTTGATTGAAACCTTGGACGCGGTCGACGCCACACGCGTACGTGGAACTTTCTGTGAGGGTGTTGTAGCAGTAGTGACGCTTGTGCCTGTTGTCCTGGCACTGGCCGTGGACACAGTGGACACACGACGAGAGCGAGCGGCGGAAGATGGTGTGGCGTCTGACTTCGCGGTATCGAAGTTCGTGGATCCGTCACTAGTTGTCGACATGGTCGATGCTGGCCTCGAAAGACTGGAAGTCGGCCGCGGTCGTAACGACGAACCACCAACGATCGTCTTGCGAACGGTGTTTTGCGAACGGGCTGACTTGAAGGATGCGGTGGAAGAACGAGGATGTGAAATTTCGCTTGTCGACGCAGTAGATAGCACGGTTCGCCTGGGAGCCAGTGGACTCTTCGGCGGCGGAGGCGGCGATAGGTGTTCGTCCTTTTCCACAAGCGTAGACCGTGTAGACAGGGTAGAATGTCTAGGGGGTGGGGGTGTTAACTTGGAGTCTGGACGTGTATTGACTGTACGACGCGTCGTTGTTGCTATGCTGACACGAGACACAGTCGAATGAGTGCTTCTTGCGGCGACGGAACGTACCGAGGCGGCGGAGGATTTTATACCCTCGACGCCATGCCTTGGGGTACCTCGATTGAGCGTCGGGCTTCGGACTGAGTGTACACTTGTCATGTCATCATCGACTTTAGTGCCACCGGCCCTCTGGCCGTGACGACTTGGCGTACTGGCCTTTGGGGTAGCCGGTGCCGGATTGTGGCCAAAGAGGTCTTCAACGGGCACCTCGATCTCTGAATTTCTTTGGTGAGATTTGGGGTGAATGGACATAACAAATACGAACCATGACTGATTTCTTTGAGCGCCCAGCTTTCCAAGGTGTCGAAACCCCCTTCTTGCTTGACATTAATCCAGCGCCGGCGCAACCAGCGGATAACGTCCATGCGAGCTTGCTCAACTTGTACTCGAACGTGCGACGTCGATGAAAGCATAGTTTCTGAAACCTCGGTGGCGTGCGGTCTTAGAAGGATCGATGAGACCAGGATCTGACCAGAACAATCAATAATCTAGAGATTGGTAGATTGTGAAGGACAGAGGCACTTGCCTGATACAGCATGCCTGCGTTCTTTTCGCTCATGCCTCGTCGAACAGCCTCCATAATCATCTCAACCTTTTCGCCGTCCTCGAATCGTGCGCCGTCGGCCTCCATGATGGCCAGCCACTCGGCCTGCTCGAAGCACTGCTCCGCCTGCGTGCACAGCACGTCGTCAATGACCTTGCGAGCGGCGAGAATCATGTCTTTCGGAATGGAGGCCCAAGGCTCAATCATGTCCTTCAGCTTCGCCAGGCCAGCCTCCGCTGCAAATAGAAGCGGAAAAATATTGAGGGGGGTGGTACGTTTTCCGAGGCCTTTCAGAAGACTGTCCCGAATCTTCTGAGGTAGGCGAGAGAATTCGACGTTACACCAGCCGTCGCCGAACAGCCCTACGAGGGCACGCCGGGCGCCGCGCTCGAGGGCGGTGTTCTTCACGTCGTCCATCAACGCAAATTCCAGTATACGTGGGGCGCGACGCGAGCACTGCCTGCATCTGCAACCGCCGGTCCCCCATTTCCCTCCGGTTATAGCTTCATACTCGGAGAACTCGAGAAACGCGTGGAATAGACCGTGGGCCATCTCTTGGACGATGCGTGCCTGGATCTCGTCGTAAAGAGTGTCCACAGAAAGGTACGATGCAGACCGCATGATGTGGAAAGCTGTTTCCAGGTCGAAGGTTCGATGAGAGAACACGAGAGTGCCTGTGTAGAGGAACCCAAGTGTGAAGTGCAGAGATGCAGGTGTGAATGGAGGAGAAGGTAAAGTGAGGGTTAGAGGCTCTCCTGGAGTACATTTTACCCCCCATTGGAGAAGTTGTGTGTGGAAATATGGCGAACGGGAAACTAAAATGAAGCGGTGCGATGAAAAGACAGCGGTAGTGTTTTCATGATTGCTGGACGAGAAGTTCCCCGTCAAGGAGATCTTGACGTCCGAGTAAAGACGTGACCTCCACATGAAGACGAAGTCTTTGCGAAGTTTGTCGATTCTCGCCTCCTCCCCCGCATCACCGACCTCCCGAGTCTCCGTGGTATCAAAGAGGAACTCGAATGCTTCACCGAAACCTTTTCCGGTGTAGAGATATTCGAGCTCATTGGAGAATAAGGTAGGATTGATGCTCGTTGGCAATCGGAGAAGGACGCCATTGTTAGTGGAAGGCGTTGGCGAAGCCGTTCGGAAGGGCGAGGGCGACCGTGATATGCCATTGTAGTCGATTCCGAGAGTCAACGAGAGAGCGGATTGGGCTGGCAGAGTGCCGGTCGGAGAAGACGAGTAGGGCACCGGGGAGGTTGCAGGTGGTGGACGGAACTGAAAGTACCGTGCTTGAAATGATGGTGGTGCACGGGCGTACACAATAGCTGCAACGACAGAAACACTTGTCAGTCGCTGCTCAAACACGCGGGTCCGAGAAATGAGGGGTTTGCGGTGACACCGCCATCGGCAGCGCGAGATAAGACCTGTCGCGTGTACGACGGCGCACATTGCAGCAGGGTGTCAAGTGAATTTCAAAGCCCTGCTCTGCTGGCCATTGACATAAGATCAATGCACTTTGGTCCTTCTACAGCAGAGAGAAGAATCGGGGGATATCGTTCTCATGATCTGTGTCTCCTGCCTCCCGATGTGATTTGGGGGATATGTTCGCATGGGTCGTGAAGCGTGCAAGCAGACACGACGTACCTTTGTGGCCCCAGACCTCGTCTGGTCCTTTGCTCGGGTTGTTCTCGTCTGCGTGTAGCTCCCATACGACGTCGGGGAAGCGTTCTTTAGCTTCGTCGAAGAGCGCTTGCAGGTCGTCTTGCCACGCAACGGTTGAATTTCTTGTCGCTTCGATGAGGGCTGGAGGAGTGGCAGCGGATGAGGCCATCGCGGATGGGAGAAAAGGGTCTGAAGAGAAACCGACTGTGCGGAGGAGGAAGGAGAAGTGAAGAGAGGGTGTGACTTATGACTTGCTATGCGCAACGAGGTCCTTGCTGATGGCCGCGACAAACTTGGTTTAGCAGCTCGATGGCCTGTTTATTGTTCGGAGAGCTTCCATGAACCAAAGTCGAGCACAGATGTCGAGACGAACACAGCGACTTAGGAACGTATCATGGAGGAGAACAAGCTTAGAGAGAACGCCGTGCCACGCCAGAGCATCAAAATTATATTCGCGACCGACGACGATGCGATCGAGCGCCGCGGAAGCAAATATTCACTCGCCCTTCACATGGCTCGCTCGTACCAAGCACAAGACCATCATAAACGTTCCCAGACGACAATTCGTACTCGTACAAAATGTTGCAAGGCATTTCATCCATCCAGGTCGCATGCGCCGGGCCTCACCACACACCAGTGCGGCTGCAGGGCAATTGCTTGGATGCCACGATCAACTAGACGGTATCGTAACTCGTTTAACCTGGCAAACGCCCCCGTGCCGCTTGTGGCGTTCGCAGCTGGGCGAGGTAGTTAGGACTGGAACATGTCCAGGATATGACTACTCACCGAGGCGCGGCGTCCCGTCAGGCATCGACGCGCCCGTCCAAAACACCTCCGCTCCGCTTGCAAGGCGGGGCCAGATGATGGAATCCAGGTTCTCCGGAGAAGTCTGTTCGCTCCAGATGGGCATCTGTCCTGCGGTAGGCTTCAGCTTATGACGTCCAGCAGACCAGATGATCTACCTCCTAACACCAGATGCTGCTGTGATGCCGTCAGATTTGCGTACGGATCAAACGAATATGCCTGTCGCGGTTTGCGTAGTGAGAAACGCGAATCCCTTCCGAATAGACTGGAACTTACCCTCTGCCATGTCTTGAAAGGGTCACACCAGCTATTCCTGCGCGCGTTGTCGCTGTCAGGATGTCATCTACACTATACATTACAGTTCTTACCCTAGGACGTCGTTACCGAGCCATTCGCCTGCACCACAATCCTGGGTCTTATTAGCCGAAGCTGGACAAAAGAATAAAAAACTATACCAAGTAGAAATAGTCTGATGGCTGATGAATGAATCTCTGTCCTCGTTGCGCCATACTCACGGCATCGGCGGACGATTGCCAAACACTGAATGATGTTGTGAACTCTACTCGGCGTGATTGCAGTGAATGGGAACTTACACGGCAACTGTATCGTTTGTCACAGTGACATTGTGAGTCAAGATCATATCTGCGGTGGGTTTCTGCAAACAGTAAAGCAAAGAGCACGAAAGAGACTCACCGCTCTTGATGAAGGGCATCTTTCCATGCTGTTGCAACACCCCCTGCACTCCCTGTATGAATTCATCCAGAGCTTGCGCAATAGTGATATTGCGCTGTTGCAAATCTTGGATTGTCTCCTCATCCTCCTCCCAGCATGGTAAATTGACCTCATCACCGCCAGAGCTCATCATCGGGCTGGTCATCATACCTGCAACAGAATCGAACAGTTTCTGTGCAAATTCCAGCGTGGCATTCGAAGCTATGCGAAGCTGTCCGGCGGGCGGTTCGTTCGCGTACTTAGCCCACGGCGACATGTTTGCACAAGCGACGTGTTCGGGATGCGCAAAGGCGATTCCAGTCGTGTGTCCAGGGCTATCGAGTTCCTGCCAATATAAAGGTATTTCGTATGGTGCATCGGACGATTTGAAATGAATCGCACCATGACAACGTCTATGCCGCGCTGATTGGCATAAGAGACGATATGCTGCACATCCGAGATGGAATAGCGCTCCGTGTCAGAGTATGCACCCTTCTCAGCGAGCTCCGGGAAGGCCGCAACGTCTAACGGGAAGCTCTGACTGTCGGCAACGTGCCAATACAACACGTTCAACTGAAGGTGCAGTGAATACCATCCGCAAGATGACAAGGTCAGATTTCGCACCTTGATCCAGGACATGGCATCCAACGTTCGGAGAAGATGGGACACGGGAAAGCTGATGATATATTGATGGCTGTCGCGTGACGAAGGGGACAAAACCTACAAGTTTCTTGCCGTGTCGAATGATAAGCCTCTGTAAGGCTATTGTGGCGTGAGATCGATGTCATCAGCATTCGGCGGAGTGTAACTGGCACTCACAAAAGCTGGCTCATCTACAATATTCACAGGCGCGTTGAGAATATATTTACCAGAGGCTGAACTGTACCACATCTGCGCGAACGTCGTCAAGCCTCGGAACAGCCCCAGAGTTGAGTTGGCGACCAGCGTGGCGGAGGTCCCATCGTGCGGTATATTTAAGTTGTACGATTCGCTCCGCGAGCCTATGGGCATTGTCGCTTCTTCCGCCACCGGCCGTACAATGCCATAACTGGTCAAGGACACGTCTAGTATTCTGAGCTTACGCGCAGGGGCGATGGCTGCGGTATCTGCAGCGGCGCGTCCGACGACCAGTCGCTGGAAAGAATCGTGTTGTAGCTGGAATTCGACCGTTGACACGGATGAAAGAAGATCTGCTGGCGCGTCCGGGATTGAGAGGTGTATGGAGAAGTCGCCCGCTAGATGGACTGCAGTATTGCCGACTGCCAAGCCCCGTGGCATGGGCCATAACCCAGTGCACAAGGGCGACAGAAAAGCAAGGGTCAGTGCTGTCCACAGCATGATGAGCACGAACGAAGAATTGGGATGTAAAACGCGGTGTTATACCAGCAGCAGTGTCGGTGAAAGATATGCACGACCATCGTGACCGCAGAGAGGAAGCGACTCCACATGCTCGCTGAACCTCTTATCAATCACAGAAGAGCCCGCAAAAATTCTGCTGGAATGATTCGTTCAAAAAGGCCTACGCCGCTATGTTTATGCTCCAGATGGGTCTTCTGACGCTGCAGCCGCGATAGCGCATGCTCGACTAGTAACTCAGTCATGCAAGTGTAGCAGATCTATCTAGAAAAGTGGATCGTCAGAAGGCGTACTGAGTTTGTAGTTTACTCCTCACAGACTTCGAGAGAGCGCCATGCATGTGCTCTTGCGGCCAGGTGAACGAAGGAAGCAAGACCGGGCGGGCCGTAGACCAACTGGAAGAACACTCGCTGCACGTGACTACAACTCTCTTGCCTAAAGACGAGTCGCGTCTCGCGTGGTCAGAGAGTCTGTCTGAAGCTGCGACGATCATCATGTCGAACTCCGAACTACAAAATCTCGAGAAAGCGCAGAGGATACAGCAAGCACTCGCCAATGCAAAACTCCACATTGTAGATTCACAGAAAGAGTTTGATTCGAGGACCTCTACCACCGACGACAACCTCCGGCTGCCCCTAGCTTTCGAGGACAACAGTGGACTCATCGACCCTGCAACAATATCTGTGGACGTCACGGCCCAGTTGGTGAGTAGTGCGACATTACTATCAGACCATGCAGCGACCTCTGACTAGCCTGTTACCAGGCATTCTTCCGTAAACTCAAGTTCCAATACCTCGAGCAGAAAGCGAAGGATCAGTACATCAAGATCATTGTTAGCGATGACGCTCCTAGTATTACCGCTGCCGATAATGAACTGCAAAGGCGCGAAAACGACGCCAAGAAGCAGGACCTGAAAGAGGCGAAGCAGACTCTCGCAGAGATGCACAGCAACATCCGTACCCTTGCGCCGCTCGTCGAGCAAGGTGAGTCTTACGATTACGATGAAGTTCATTACTTACTTACGTGACGCGATGGTAGACTACGTCAAGGCAAGGGCTATGTCCGACGAAGCTGTCGACCTCGCGCGTAAGATTCTCGACACACGCCTCGCGCTCACCCGCCTGCGCCAGGCGTATCCGCACCCACGCCTCACCGTGCCCTCCGCCGAGGCGCAACTCGACAAACAAGTCGAGGAGATGCAGTCGCTCGAGGAGACACTGCAGGGTCTGAACGACAAGATCGATAGCGTGAAGGAGCGCGTCAAGTCTGGTGCACGCGACGTGGAGCGGCTACGCGTCGAGCGCGCCGATCTCGAAAAGCAGGCGAAGGCGAGCAAGGCAGACGCGGAGGATGCGCGAATTGTTGCCTTGTATGATTGGTGAGCCTCGTGTCACACCAGTGTTTGCTAGCACTGATTGACCCATGTTTGCAGGTATATCGCCGCGCTCTCGCTGCACAAGTCCATGTACTCGCTCGAGTCGTTTCGTTCGCCTGCGGAGAATGAGCTTCATCTGGTCTACGCTCTCAAATCTTCCGGATCAGCTCCAAGTGTTACTCGACAAATCTCCATCATCCTACTATTCGTACCCAACACGCGACAATTAGCAGACGCACAGGTGACCGGTATGCCACCAGATCAAGATATGAACGACGTGGTAGGAGCACACGTACAGGCAAATAATGTGTCTGGCTTAATTGCTGCGGTACTCGGTCGGGCATGGGATACAGTCCAATGAAACACGTAACGACATGTATTTTTTGTATACCCTTCATCGCTCTGTATCCTATTGTAATAATTCGACCTTCAAAGTGACTGGACTCATGGAGGCGCGAGATGAGATATCACCCAGTATAGGCCGGTGCTGTCTGCCCAGCGATGACACTTTTTGAGCGTGAGGGGCCGTCTGCACAATGAGTGTTAAGGTACTGAGTGGCTGCCCATCTTCGTCACGTAACATCGTATCGTATCTGTATCTGTATCATGCAGATGCAGGTACACATACGAGATAAATGTGGCGTAAGTCAGCTCGCAGGTGCCGCTGCGAGGAAGAGAGAGCGAGAGGGCCTCGAAAGCGGCGCTTTTCCTGTAAACGGTCACGTGGCAGACGCGTTGAGATTGGGCGCCTAAAGTGGTTCGGGTGAATGTTGTGGTGTGTTTGCCGAGTGCCGTCGTCGTCGCCATTGGCACTCTCCCCGTCGTTGACACCATCCTCGTCGTCGTCCCAGTTGTCTTGCTCGCTTTCCCGGCTGCTTCCCTCGTTTTCTTTTAGATTTTTTGATTTCTCGGCACTAGGTTTTCTGAGTCTCTTTCATTATCCAGGCCACTCACTCGACATCGACCGGGAATGGCACACGCATACAAGGTCAAGATCGCCGCTCGCCTCCGTCCTCCAATTTCAGGCGAACAAAACGATGATGGTGTTAAGATTGACCACCAGAAAGATAAGGGCGTGTCTTACATATCCGTCACAAACCCTCGAGATGCGAACCAGGTGTTCAAGTTTCCGTGCGTCCGCTTCATCTTCTCTTTGGGTAGAATCAACGATATCGATTACGCGTCTCAGATTTACGTCGTGCTACGACCAGTTTGCAACTCAGGAGCACATCTTCGAAAAGGATGTAAGACCGACGATCGACATTGTTTACAGCGGCGTCGTGAGTCCCAGCAAAGTCGTTCTGTGACTCACATGGCTCACCTTCCCCACTGCCCAACGGACAGACTGTGACAATATTTGCATACGGAGTTACATCCTCTGGCAAGACGCACACCATGCAAGGCACGCCCTCACAACTAGGCATCATCCCTCGCGCTGTCGACGCCCTCTTCGCGCGACGCGACGCACTGCTAGCTGCACAGGCTGATGACCCTGTCGAAGAACAGTACAGCATTGAACTTACAATCTCGTATATGGAAATCTACAAGGACGAGGTGTATGACTTGCTTGTAGCGCGTGACAATGCACCGAAGCTGCCCGTCCGCGAGAACGACGCAGGACAAGTGTTCGTCGCGAACCTTTCGTCCGTGCCGGTAGAAACTCCCGAGGAGTTCGATCAGATTTACTCGTGCGTTTTATTCAACTCGCTGCTCGCCCCTGTGTCTTACCATTGGCTTTGTAGACGCGCAATGAAATCTCGCTCAGTCGCGTCTACAAACCTCAACCGCGCGTCATCACGGTCACATGCCATCCTTACCGTCATTGTATCCCTCACCGATCCAAGTGGTAACAAGAGTGCGTTTCTTAGTTACCGCCAATGCCTTGCAGGTTATCCTCGATAATTGGCTTCGCTAACGGCCTCTTTGCTCAGCTCTGTCGGGGAAATTGAACCTAGTAGACCTTGCCGGCTCCGAGAATAACAAAGTTTGCCTCTTCCATCCCTATTCCTCGTGTACGCTAGGCTCACATTGGCAACTGTAGCACACCGGCAACGACCCTTCGCGCATGGCGGAATCTGCCGCTATCAATAAGTCATTGTCTGTGCTCGGCCAAGTCGTACATGCACTTAACCAGGGCGCTGTAAGCATGCTTCTCATGGCTCCCCTCTGCTTCACTTGTTTCCATAATTTTGACTGCTGCGCGTTCAACCTATGTAGAGTCGGATCCCGTATCGTAACTCGAAGCTTACACGACTACTCCAAGATGCACTAGGCGGAAGTTCCGTGGGACTTCTCATCTGTAACCTTGCTCCCGGTGTCAAATTCCGCCAAGATACGCTTAACACATTGAAGTAGGTCTTCGCGGCCACGTTGCGATCGTCGACTAGGCTAGATTTGTGCTGACACAAAATTATTAGCTTCGCGACGCGCACGAAGAATATCGAGAACAAACCTGTCGTGAACGAGAAAGGTAGCGTCCTCTTACCAGTTTCTCTCCCGCTGCGCCGCTAACATGTACACTTGAGACAATCGCCCCGCGCCGAAGCCACACTTCGCCGCCGTTCACCAGGCTCCGCCTAAGCTTCCGCCGGCTACGCTACCTGCCGCTTCTGGAAGTAGCGGCGGAGTCACGAGTCATAGCGCACCTGGCTCTTCGCGGCCGTCGCTTGGCATGGCGCTGCAGGGCTCGTCCGCCGGGCCTTCTCGCCCCAGTTCCACGACTGGTTCGCGTATGCCGCGTCCGTCCATCGCACATTATACGCGCTCTGCATCGGGCTCTCGTCTTGCACAACATGCCACTGCATTGCCTGCACCGGTATCAGCTCCAGAGCCTGCGCGAGCCACGACGCTTACTGATAAAGACATCGACGAGCGGGTGAGTTCGAGTGTACACTATCTGTGCAAACGGTGTTTACTCTCTTCTCAGATTGCTCGAGCAGTCGAGGCCGAGGTCGCACGCCGGTTGGAAGCACGTCTGAAAGAGGAGGACGAGCGGCGGGCTCGTGAAGAGGAGGATCGACGTGCGAAAGAGGAGGAAGAACGGCTTGTGAGGGAGGAGGAGGAGCGGCGTCAGATGGAGGAGCATGTACGCGCTCGAGAAAACGGCGAGTCTCCTAAAGAGCTGGAGATCGAGCTGCGCGCCCGTCTCGAGGAGCTTGAGCAGAAGCTGTATGTTGAACCAGGTTGTTCACGGTCTCAGAGTGATGATTGTTTTCTTCACAGCGATAACTCGAGCCAGGAAGTCCAGATGGTAGACGTCCTCTCGCCTGTCGACAAAAAGCGAACGGGCAGAGCGTACGTTGCGCTCGCACGCTCTCACTCCGAGAAGTATGTATATTGTGTACTATCGTGGTGCTATGACTGACCGTATGCATTGCAGGGGTAACCTGACCCTCGCGCTTGAGCTGTATCGTAAAGCCGAGACCTACGTTCCCGAAAACATCAAGCTGAAAGAGAGGTGGATACTCTTCGTTATCAATGACTTGCTCTACAAGCTGTCATCGCAGAAACGCTGACCCGCTCCGGGGGTTTGCGCGTGCCCCCGCTCCGCACACAGGATCATCGAGATCGAATGGGCCGTCAATCATGGCAAGCCATTCGAGCCGTCGCCGAGAAAGCCGCGGAAGCACAAGGCGAAGAAGGTCAAGAGTAAAGGTGCGGTGGGCACGGCCACAGGCACACGATCTCCCGTCGCTTCGTCCCACGCCGCCGCGAGTTTCGAGAATTCTCCTCACAAGGGGCGGTCCCCGACAAAGGGCAAGGGGAAAGGGAAGGAGAAGGAGAACCTCCGGGCTGCGCAGACGACGAACAGGTCACCTAAGCGACACATAGAGGAGATGCTGGACGACAGCGGAGACGCCATTGCGACGCCGCCCCAAGCCAAGAGAGGGCGGGTGTCTGAGAAACCAGAAGCTGGTGAACCCGCGGACGATAACTGGGAGGAATGGGAACCGCCGGTGTTGTCCAGAAGGACGAGGGGAAAGCCCGCTATACATACGTCTTGATTTTGATTATCGTCGTACCTGTAGTCTGTAGATAGTATCCCGGTGTCAGACACAACTTTTGAATGAACATTGACAAACACATTGACCATGAACCCAATAGAAAGCTACTGCGTGCTGTACCGAAAGTCGCTGTCGACGAGAGCAGAGTCTAGGTGAAGCAATGTCCGACACAAAAGGAACAGAAAGGAAAGTCTATGTTGTAATGATACAGGTTGAAAGCCGAATTCAAAGTCAAGCGCTACAAAAGTTTGGGTGGGTATGAGAGTCAATGAATGGAAGAGTAAGGTCTATGGACGCTGAGAGCCAGAAGGAGAAACAGGTATCGATACAGGAAGTTACGGAAGATATGGATACAGCTGTGTAACAGCAACCTTAAAGCAACGTGCCTCTATTGAGGCTTAAAATTAGCAGAACTTGACAGGAAACGTCACCGTAGCATGCACGGCATACGGACGTATGATCCTCGGCATGAGCGACGGGGGTGATTGGGTACCTCGAGGGTATCACGAGCGTGATTGGCTGCCAGAAGCCTGGGTGTGACGTTGTGAGGACGCGATACGGGCAAGAGCAGCATCGTACGCAGTATTCCCTGTGGGAGAGCGAGGGGATAAGGACCTTGGGTGTGCTCCCAAGTTATGAATGAAATCGGGGAAATTGGAGTTCAGGAAGATAGCGCCGACGAGCATGCTCCGTGAGGAGTCCGTGGGGAACAGGACGATGCCTGCACCGGAGATTCTGTCCGGAACATTCCAAGGAGCGATAGCGACCTGCAGGTACGTGAGTTTTGTTCCGTCTCTGGAAGAGAAGCTACGGATAAACTAACAAATTGATTTTGTAACAAGGCGCCAGCTAGAGCCTCGAATTGTGCCGTGTTGGCGGTGTGTGCAGCGGAATCAGCCAGTCGGTCCGCCATGAATACGCACATCGGCGGGGTGTTCGTCTTGATCCAGTCCATAATCTCGCGGAGAAGGGGGCGCTGGCTTAAGATCTGCACGTTGAAATATGCAGGCCAGAGTTCCACTTGGCTGCTTGCGATTACATGAGGACGTACGTAGACGGAACATTAAAGATAGGACCTACTTGTTTCCGTCGGTTTCTGCCGCGGTGCATTTAAGCTCTTGCCTATTTCCGTTGGCCGAAGGGGTAGATGGAGGGGTAAAGAGCGATCCTCGCCAGGGCTTGCCATAAGGCACTTGTTCACTGGGGTTAGGAACGAGTGATTCGAGGTGGGTGGGAAGCCTGAACATGCTTTTGTCGCGTGTGACGTCGGATGGAAGATGGAGGTGAGTTCTGAGGAAGAGACACGTCCTGACACGCGCCTTTAACAGTTTCGCGCCATTGTTCAGTTCCTAAAACTGCCTATGAACAGTCAGGTCAGTATCTGCGCTAAGCATGAGAAGTGCGCCAATCGTAGCCACAAAGTTGTTTGCGGCCGTTCGTGGCGCATGAATCACCTTGATCCTCCCTACCGATTGTCAAGGTACGACCCTGCGGTCGAAGGCTGGCTAGTCACCACGGCCACAATGGGCATGACGGACAATCGTGCGAGTAAATCATCCGCCGAGACTCACCTTTAACCATGACAACACGGAGGGAACGATGCGACTTTGCTGGTGTAGAAGACTACAGTTGCTCCCGCCGTCAAGACGGAACTTGAACACGAGTGTGAGATGTTGGAGTGAGTCATGCGAGTTGCGTACTGACAAAGGTCTGTCCAATCATCAGCGCTCGTGTATGTTAAGTTCCACGGTCCGTCAGCACCGTTTGAGCGGTAACTGTTGGGAACATAATGAAAGCATCGAGATAGACCTTGAGTCTCGACGCCGAGGGACTTGCCTATGTTTTCCGACGTGGGCGCTTGCAACTCTATTCAATGAAAGGCCACTGCGTACGGGAGAGCTCGAATATGCCCGATTCTTCTCTGCACTGACAGGTTTAGTGTCTGGTAGCACTGCGTCCTTGACGTCAAAGCACACCTTTCTCATCGACATCCCTGCTACACCACTCTATCCGGGAGGCATCAAGTGTGGCATTTGGACGGCCGTAGTCTGTATCCTGTGGCATACTGAAATCAATTTTGAGACACAGTGAAGGAAAACCGACATTCCAGCTCAGCTCGTGGCGTAGCGATCAAAGAGAAGCTGACGTCGGACTCGCACAGTGCTCGCATGAGCCTACGAGAGCAATCACGAGCACGACATCGAGACCTCAGCGCGCGTGGGTTCTGTTGGAAGACATGGGCGAACATCAGGCGGTCTCGTCCATCATCAATAATTCCTTCACGGCACAGCCGCACGGGTGCTAAGAGCTTACCGACAAGAAGGCCCTGTGGCGGCCGCGCAGACAATGACCCCCGAATCAGCCGAGCGGACTTACCCAGCCCGTTGCGGAAGGAATACGGACGTGCTCGCTATGAAGCTCTGTGGACTCGTCGATAGAACGACGATGCATGGTTGAAATATTTGGGGAGGGAGATGCTGGTAGATCGTCAAGGAAATCACTCCTCCGCGACACTCGATAACCACGAGGCGACCACGTGGCCACGTTGAAAGCACTAAACCGCTTTGGAGCCTGAATATTTCTCACAGAATGGATCTGCTTGACGACCATCCAGCCATTGTTTACAAAAGTTCATCGCAGAGACCTTTAATCTCGTCACAGGCTTCCAGTGCGATTGTCCGGGATTCCAATCAGATAGGCAGGGCCAATCCCACGCTAGTATCATATACCCAATCCCTACCCTGCTAGTCACTGTTACGCGTACATACAATGCAGTCGCGGCACACCATTTCGTTGGTCAAAACATACAGCCTATGTTCACGAAACGTTTTATACATGTGTCCGTAGGCAAACTGGATTAGTAGACCCCGAACGCTTAGAGCATTCCGTGCTCCGAGGGCATGAGGGAACTGCGCCGGCGGTTGGGCATGGGGGACGAGGCTGTGGATGTTATCTGCGAATGACATACATGAGCTTTCCGTAGTTGGGACAGTGTGAGACATTTACGTACCTTCTGGCCGGCCGCTGTCAAATTCTCTAGCTGCGTCTTGCGAAGCTGCTCAAAGGTCTCCTTCAGTGTCTTAATGTTCTGCTCGTCCTCCAGCTTAGCTTCATGCAGTTCTTCGGCCTCTTCTTCAGCAAGCTGGGCCCTGGTCAAGGCTTCGGAGAGGCTTGTCTGAAGAGCCGTCATCCGAGTGTTTTCCGCCGCAAGATCGCTGCGAGCCGCAGAAAGCTCGGCATCGCGTGTGGCCAGGGCGATCTCAAGGTTGCTCTTCATTGCTTCGGCATCGCGCAGAGCCGGAATTAGCTTTTCAAGCTCCTCCCGAGCGGCGACGCGCTCACTCTGAGTCGAGATGATCGCGAGGCGGTAGTCTTCGGCCTGGGCAGCGTTCTGATGCTTCAGCAGCTCAATTTTGCCTTGCAGATCGTGGGCGGCGTTTTGGGCATTGCCGAGCTGCGTGTGCAACGAGGACAATTCTTCCGTGGCGGACCGTACCTGCTCGGTCAGCGTGATATTGAGCGAGCGAGCGGTGGTGAGATCGGTGGCGAGTAAGCCGCGTGCTTGTTTCAACGCAGCGAGCTCAGCTCGTAAGCTGCTGTTCTCCGTGGCCTTGATGTCGAGACGGTGCTGAATCTCATCCAAGCTCAGCCCAAGCTCGGACTGCTTGGCGTTCAGTGCCCGTATCTTAGCTGTGAGCGCGGCCTCCTTCTCGCCTGCCGCGTCCCTAGCGCTCTGCAACTCGAGAATTGCAGCATCTTTCTCTGCAGCCGCCGTGCTGAGATGTTGAAGGCGCGCTGTCGCTGCAAGAAGATCGTTTCTCAGCTCCTCAGCCGCCATATTGGAGCTCGTGATCTGGCTCTCCAGGCTCGCCACAGTGCTGCCACGCGCAACGGCCTCGGCTTCTAGTGTGCGTTCCCGTTCTTGGAGGTGGCCAACGGTCGCAGTGAGTTGCGCGACTGTGAGCAGCTTATCCGCGAGCGCGTTTTGGGCCGCATTGACATCGCTGCGGAGTGTATCCATAGTGAGCTGTGCTTGCGACAGTTCGCCTTCAATGCCTTCGGAGCGTGAGACCGCCCGGTCCCGCTCGTCGGTCAGATTGAGTAGCTCGGCTTCGACAATCTTCAGCTTCTCCTCCGACTGAGTAAGCCGCTCACCCTGCTCCTGCAACAGCTCCTCTGCGACGCCGCGCAAGGTTTCGAGGCCGCTGTACTGCGCCTTGAGCGCCTCGATAGCCTGTGAACTAGCCTGCAGGTCGCCCTGCAGACGTTGTCGATCTGTCTCTGTAACACGCAGCTTCGCCTCTGACTCAGCTTTCGCCTCCGAGAGATGTTGAGCTTGCTCCTCGAAAGTGCGCCTCATGGTGGCCAGCGAGTTGTCATGTTCGGCGATTCGGGTTTCAAGGGTCTGTCTCTCGGTGACTAAAGAATCGAGCAACACCTGCTTGTTCCTGATCTCGGCCTCTTTGGCTTCAAGCCTCGCGCGCGTCTCTGCGTTCTCAGACTGCAGGGTCGTGTTGGCCACAGTCGTGGCTGCAAGATCGACTTGGAGAGTCGCTACTGCATCGGCTTTGCCCTTGAGTTCGGCACCGAGTGTTTGCATAGTGATGTCTCGTGAGGAGACGAGCTCCTCTAGACCGGCCTTCTCTACAACCAGTCGCTCGTGCGTGTCACGGAGAGCACGGAGCTCCTCTTTACGGACCTCGATGGCCTCACGCAGTGTAAAGATCTGCAATGGGATCAATATCAGCGACACCATCAGGGTGCAATTGAAGTCTACGTACCTCACGTCGCACATCACGGTCGCCAGGGGACGCGGAAAGAGACAGTCGCTCACCATGCGGCGTTGCCGTTGGTGTCGCGAGCCCGTGCGGGGCGCTCGCAGTGACAGTATCATTGTCATGCACTGCCTCATCTCGGTCACAATACTGGAAGACATCCATATCGTCATCCCCAGCCAGGTCGCGAGTCGGGGTGCTCGGAGCCGTCGGGGCAGGCGTGACTTGCTTGCTGTAATTGTCGATAAGAGAGCCAGATTCCGTGCGGGTGACACCGTGCGCGGAGCGGCGTGCCGTGACGTTGAGTGCTGGGAGTGGCGCTGCGGGCGATGTCATCGGTGTCTCCCTGCACAGACCAGATTAATCGCATGATTCAAAATGAAACTAACCCGCAGACTTACAAGAGGAGCGGAGAGCGATCCCGCACAGGCGTCCTAGGGAAGGGAAGATCGACGTCCATGTTCAGGGAGACCGGAGTCGTGGGGCGATGCGTGTCTTTCATCTCCCGGCGCACTCTGGCCAATTCGTCCTTGAGAACTTGAAGCTCTTCCAAGCTCTGTTCCTCGGTGGCTTGAGCTTTCAGTAGAGCTTTGTATTGCTCCAGCAGCTAGTGACTAGGTCAATGCCACGTCAGACGTTCACAGCGAGAACGAGCGTACCTCGGCTTTGGTCCAGCTGGATGGGCCTGTGCTCTGCCTACGGGCTCTCTTATGAGAGATGCTCTTCCTCCGGGACTTCTTTGGAGTTGCAGATGGGACTTCTTCATCATCGCTGACATTGAGTGGCACAGTCCATACAGAGGACCCGCGGCGACGTTTCACACCCCGAGATGCAGTGGACAGGGCGACACTCTTCCACACAAGATCGTCGGGAGCGACAAGACCGGAAGCATTGTCAACCTCATTGATCTCGCGACGCGCAGTGGCGAGGCTGTTGGTAGATGCTCAGTATATAAACAGAGATCGAGAGCAATGCGTACTCACAACTTCTTTGCGTCTGGAGTGAGCGCGATGTGACCCGGTTCAGGCGCTTCTACTACACCCTGCGCTCCCTGGGTACGACGTAAGTGAGGGACTGCCTCGAATAAGACGACAGAGAGACTCACGAGCTTATCAACGGCCTTAGATACCCAAGTAGACCATCGAGGACCAAGAGGATCCTGGCGAGCTTCAGCGTTCTTGCGAACTGCGGCCGACAATGAGGAACAATGTGCCAGCGTGATGATGACGAGGACTTACTCTGAGCACGAAGGGTGGCCAAATGAACAGAACTCTTCTTCTGATCCCTCTGTATCTGCGAGAGGGCGCCAACGACCCCTGAGTTCGACGACGTGAGCAACGTGTCAGCGGGCAGGAGCGCAGCAAGGACTCACTCTCGGCGTAGGAGAACTTGGCTTTCTTGGTGTGTGTCACAGTCATAGATAAATGGGCAAGGAAAGTGTACTGAAGGGTGAATAGGCTGTTGTGGGAGGGAGATGGTGGTGTCGCGGGGGAAAGATGCGAGGGGCGCGTGGAGAAACGCGTCGCGCCCCGCCCCGACTCATATACCTCGAAGTCACGTGCCCGTACCTGACTGCGCATTGCTAAAAACGGAAAGGGGCGGGCCCGATGACTCGGGATTGTGCCTTGTTTGGTAATGGGGCGGGAAAGAGTCGGAACCGTTGGAGGCTTCGAGAAGCGTCGGCGGAGGCGATAAAGAGACTCACCGGGACAGACACAGGTAATAGCCAGAGAGTATATCAGAAATGAAATAAACATTCACAACAACATACGCCCTGCCCATCGCGGCATGGGGATACACTCCCTCACGTTCTCGACGCCACTCATCCAGCTAATCAGCCGCTCGAACCCAAGTCCAAACCCACCGTGGGGAGCACCCCCATACTTGCGCAAGTCCAGGTACCACCCGTAATCCGTCTTGTTGAGACCATGCGTCTCCAGCGCGCCCTCCAGAAGGCCTAGTCGCTCCTCGCGCAGCGAACCGCCGACGAGCTCGCCAAGATGCGGCATCAGGAGGTCGAAGCAGGCAACCGTCTTTCCATCATCGTTCTGGCGCATGTAAAACGGTTTCAGGCTGGTCGGATAATCCGTCACGAAAACGGGGCCACCGATAAGATGCTCGGCGAGCCATCGCTCATGCTCGCTCTGCAGTCCCCTACCCCACGCCGGGTCGAACTGGAACTTGTGGGTAGCTGCCTGTGCTTTCTCTAGCTCGGTGATCGCGTCCGAGTACGATAAACGCGTCCAGGGGATATCCGGATTGGCCGCGTTTTCCAGACTGCTTCGCCTACTGTCGTCCATGTCTTTACGCAAGTAAGCAATGTCCGCACTTGTCTTTTGCTGTTGCAGAGCCTTCTTGACTGCTCCTTCTACGGCACGGCAAACATCGTCGGTCGTACGCGTGAAGGCCCACTCGGCCTCCAGCATCCAAAATTCTGCGAGGTGTCGATTGGTCTGCGATTTCTCGGCTCGGAAACATGGGGAGATCGTGTACACCCGCGAGATGGATGTCGCCATGGCCTCTAGATGCAGCTGGGACGATACAGTGAGATATGCCGGGCGACCGAAGAATGGCGGAGGGCCCTTCTGCGTCGCAGGTGTATTGGGTGACTCGGCGGTTGTAACGGTGGGCACTGTGACGTTAAATGTCTCTCCAGCTCCCTCGCAGTCGTTCGAGGTGACTATAGGTGTGTGGACATAGGTAAAGTCCTGGTCCTGCGAGAGCTCATGAACCAAACAGGCACACAACGGCGAGTGTACATACCTCAAAATATTCCTGGAGAGTCCTGAGCGTGGAGTCGCGTAGACGAACCATCGACGCTAAAGCATCCGTCCGTGTCCGTAAATGACAGTTGTCCCGTAGATACTCTGTGGACAGCTGCTGCTTTTGAATAGGGTACTCCTGTTTGAATACGTCTTTAAACTATCCATGATAGAGTATAAGACAATATACCTCTGGGTCGCAGGCTCCGAGGACATCAACAGTCTGCACCTGTAGTTCCTTGTCTTGTCCCGCTCCGGGGCTGTCCTCAAGCACCCCGCCTAAGCGTACGCATGCACCATTTGATAACCTAGCGGCATTGCAATCAGCAAGACGCATTTCCTGCCTACTTTGCAGGTTATACGTACGTTTTGGCCAGCTCCCCATCGGTGAACACTGCCTGGAGGCCCTCCGGCGAGCTTCCGTCGGTAATGACCGCGAACGTGACTCTCTTCTGGCGACGAACAGACTTCACCCAGCCATTGACCGTGACAGGCGCAGAGGTGCTCGGGGCGGGTGCAGCAAGCAGCTCCCGGATAGTCGGGGCGAAGGTAGAGGTGGAGAGACAACGTCGGAACATCACTGCGTGTAGAACGCGCTCCCGAGTTTGAGATCATGCGCGGCGAAAAGGGCATACCACGGTCGACCGGCTCCAGCATCAAACATCGATGTCTCTCAGTGGGCAGACGTTCAGGCCTCAGGCCTCAGGGCCGGTGAGCTGGACATGAAGCTTTGAAGGTGTTATTGCATGGTCTTCCGTTACAATTAGAGTGGAACCTTCGCACATCGGAGGCTCTCAAAATCACTCTGTCCCAAAGCGAAGCAAATAATCCTTAGAAGGAGAAACTCGAATCGTATACAGCACATTGAGAGCTTGGAAGTGTATGGTTACATCTGGAGAGCTGCCGTGAAGCGAGATGCTTTGGGAGGGCAAGTCTTGCGCTCCATTTTGAGGCTACCCAATGACTGGTAGGGGGGAAGGCAAACACGAACGTACGCCTCGTAGAAAAAGCCGTCCGACCATCGCCACTGCAACCCCGCGCAACGAGGCTCTCCATCTTTCGTGCCCAGTCCCGCCAAAGCGTTCAGAAGCCTCGCCCCCTGCCGCGTCCACGTCCGCGGCCCCTTCCACGCTCCATGCCGCCGCCTCCTCTGCCGCCACGCCCCCTTCCACGTGCCTCGTCCTTCTTCCTGCTTTTCGGCTTCGGTGCATCGTCGACGAGAAGTGTGTCGAGTGGGAGGGCGTCGGGGAGCACAAAGTAGCGAACGTTGTTTCCGCGGATCGACAACGAGTCCAGCGATGTCGGTTCCCTATTGCGCGCAGTCATCTTCACCGTTTTCAGGTGTGTGTTCATCTGCATGTCGACACCTACGGGACGCACGACGCACACCAATCAGCCAACGCACCGACACTACACAAGACGAGCACTCGCACCTGTGATCGTGCCATGTACGACGGAACCATTCTTCAACTCGATGGTGACGGTCTCATTGTTCAATTTCATCAAAAACCTACAGGACGGAGGCGTCAGCATATGGGCCTGTACCACGCGCAGAACAGGAGTGATCGAGGATGTAAGACCGTGCTGAAGCACATGAGCTCGGGAAAACCGTCAAAAGATGTGCGGACATCGTATTCACCTTACGAGCTTCATGTTGTGCCTGTCGGACTGGGTTTGAGAGGCGTGTGTGTTGGGTATGTGTTCGAGGAAGGTGGTGGTTCACTGGTGCAGAGAGATCAATATCGTCTTCCGTTTACGGTGTGAACTTTATAACAGGCGCCGGTTCGCGTGCACGCGAGCCGTCGACCAATTAATCTCTCTCGAATGCCACGAATATGGATTACAGGGAAAGTGTTCTGGAAGTATGAGGTGTATAAATAACGGTCAAGAAAATCGTGATACATATTTTACAATCCTGTCCTTTACATTCAGCGTGCGTTTTGAAAGGGCTCAGCCGCCAACATGAGTCCCGTTCTTATCTATGCATTGGTACCACACACTGCAGGCGGGATACAAACCATCCGGTTCGTTCCCGGCGTCCTTGAGCAGTAGAACAACCACACCGTGCGCAGGGACATCTGTTGCAGTGAAGTTTCGCACCGCAGTCCCGTTGTCGGAATGCGTCCACAGATCCTTCAAGTAATATGAGGCGGCCGTATACCGTGACGAGAAGTGAATTGAAACGTACCCTCACGGAGTACTGTCTGCCCGCCCTAATCCAAGGTGACTCTGTGAGATTGAAGGTCATAGAGGCCGGCTCATCCAGAGTGTTCAGCTGTATGACGTCGAATAAGCATGCATTTCAGCCGTGATCGGACGACCGTACCAGCATGAACACCGTTCCATTTTGACTTGGGCCACTCCAGTACTGCGCAGGATGTGTGCTGTTACTGGTCCAATCCGGCTGCAATACGAGCACAGATTGACAAGGCGCAACGGTTTGGCTGGAGACGGACGTACGTTGATCCCCCAGCGGAAAGGTGAAATGCTCGTCCCAACCACAGGGTCCTGGTTAATTGCAAGAATTTCTCTGTTTGTCAGTATTCCCAGGATATCCGGGGTGATCGCGGACAGCTGCGGGCGACTCAGCAACAGGTCCAATGAACGCTTATACGAGACGGGAAACACTTACATTCGTTCCAATGAGCAAGGGCGACTTCATCAATGCCCAGGCCGTGAAATGTGACTTGGCTTCGTCGTAAGTTAAACCGCCGTTACCCCTGTGAGACATCAAAGCATGTTCGGGCGCTTGCATGTACGACGTACAGTTGCAACTGTGGATAGATTACATGTTAACAGGAAACGAGTAGTTGCTTTATGATACGCACCATATCGAGATCGTTTCGGCCAAAAAAGTCAGTGGCGGTCGTGATAAAGGAATTGCTGCAGAGAAGCACAAAACACGGTGAGCTTCGTTTGGAGCTCTCGTGTAAGTCGGACGCACAAATTGATGATGTCGGCCAAAGAGTCCCACTGAGACGAGATGTCACCCGTCGTCTGTAGCAGGCAGCGAATCAATACAGCGAAGCATACACCGGATGACTCGAGCACGAACCCGCCAGCTTTGTCCGACCGTCTTGCCCCAACTGCGTGAACAGTTTAGGTCTGTGCACCATCAACAAAACGGCCTACTTACATCCAGACCTGACTCTGTGAAAGCTATCAGTAAGACAAACGGGCCATGCAGGACACGGCACACACCCAGCCCCATTCGCAGAGGGAGAAAATGAGTGGTGGCTTCTTGGTCGCTTGAGCGAGATCAGATATCGCATTTGACATTCGCTGGTACTCTGAATAGTGTGATCAGCACTAACTCTATTCGAAGAGGCCATATAATATCTACTTCCAAACGTCCCCTCTCGAAGCAGGTCGTCATAGGGTACTGTATACTCAGATTAATAATCGTCCAGTGAACAGATCAGGAATGTGCACTTACTCGCGCAATTGTCGTATCTGGTAGAGCATATGTATGTCAGCTGATTAGATGCAGACGGCACTGAAGCTCACTTCAAGTAATTGAAGCCCCAATCCAAGAAGGTCTTGGCGTCCCTTGCTTCATTTTGAAAGGATCCAGGGTATCCTGCGCACGTGTACCAACCCGAGTCGCTATACTGCCCCGTCAAGA
This sequence comes from Ceriporiopsis andreanae CBS 279.92, assembly GCA_001969225.1. NCBI lineage: Eukaryota > Fungi > Basidiomycota > Agaricomycetes > Polyporales > Meruliaceae > Ceriporiopsis > Ceriporiopsis andreanae. The sequence goes on along the minus strand of ALYI01003690.1, from coordinate 19,054 downwards.
ATCAGCTTACACGTCGCGACCTTAGTGCGGGCCCGGCTTACTATGCCTGCGTCGCTACACGAGGGCACGTGTCAGACAGAACACGAAGTTCCGCGAACGATATCTGCTGTATACTCACAAGCCCATCGCTTTGAGTTCGCCGGTGAGCTTGTTAAAGCCGCTTTTGAACCGGACCTTGTCTAAAATGCGTTGAGAAAACATCCTTGTTCTTCCAAAAGGAATGCCGGACCTGGAACGAGAAATCCATCCGCAGAGCGATTCTTCTCAGCCCAGCAGTCGTCGAGGTTCACTTGGGTATATCCGGCGTCCTGAATCGGTGGAGTGAGATCTTGAGTAGTAGGGACAAGAAGCGACATAACGAACTTGAAGGCCAAGAGACTGCATAAGCTTTGCAGTCGTAATGATGAGGTCCTCATCAATATTGCACTAACAAGCAGTGTATTTCGTCAAATTTTGTGTGGTAAGCTCTACTGCCACGTACCTGGTAGAAGTTCCAGGCTGGCATGGAGCAAGTTATTTGAGTATATTTGAGAATGGATAGACAATAACATACTGTTGTATCCCAGAACTTATTCCTGTGATTAGTGATGATGTGATGAAGGGGAGACAAGGCACCCACCTGGCAAGCGAGCGACACCATTGCTCACGGCGTTGACCTGAGGGAGGGCTGAAAATGAGACGAAGAGTACAATAGTCAGTAACACGCCTTCAAGAGCTGAGATCATATTGCGGGAATCTCGTAGAAAGATGCTTGAGCACACGAGTACCACTTGTATATATATCGTTTCGACAAGCGGCTGCTTCGCAGTTCCAAGCAACAGGGCCGACGGTAACAACTGGACCGCCCGCTCCCATATGATGATCCCCATGACCGCAAAGCAGATGTAAACTGCTTCTTCGGATTTGTTTCCCGCAGGTGACCCCCAACTTCTGCCGAGCGAAGGCCGTAACAAGTCATTTGGCAAGAGTGAAGCCAGACGGAACTTACAATGATGATGGCTACTAGAGTCGCTGTTGGAGTCCACAAGTGCGAGCTGTGAGCTCAACGTGATCATCCGCCACAACGCAGAGATGATCTCCATCGTGTCCGAAGAGCTCCGGTAGACTGCAGGTGCAGGCCGTTGCTACTGGTGTGGTTCGAACCAAGTTCGACGAGCGCCCGCAGCCTAGGGGGCTTGTGGCGTTTCGGCGTCTCCAGGGCCGGGCACGTGCATTCTCGATTTTGGGCGTTCGGTCGCAGGTCGTTTCTTGCTTGTGTTCTCTTCCTCAAAGGTTCGCAGTTGCTCTCTTGTTCGCGACTCTGCAGAACTAGCTTTGATCTCGCTGTGGTGTGTAAGCTCTGGCGGCCGCAATCTTGAACCTGAAACGCGTTCTGCGTACTTGCTGATTCTCTCACACTCATACCCAGATCTCAACGCGGTTGGCCAGGACGCTGCTCTACGACACTGCCCCTCTCCTCTGGCCAAATAACATCTAGAGCGGACCGTTTCCGGATCCTTTATAAAGGTCGCCACGACGTGATTGCCCCTCCAACTTGCCTCTTCCCTCGTCCTTCTCTGTGGCGCGCGCGAAGCCCAGTGCAGTCTTCAGCGTTATGGTCGCTCTCGCGAGGCTCCTCCGCCTCCTCCTCCCGTTCGAGTTTCACTTTGGCTGGAAAGCACTTGAGGTATGTTTCCGTTCTCAGCCTGCTGCTCCTCGCGACTGAGGTACGGGTTGTGATCTGTAGGATTTCCTCTCGCCATCGAAATCCTGCGCTCCCGCCATCATCCCAAGACCCGCCACATCCCTCAACACGGAATATTCCGCTCCTCGCGTCAAGTTCCTGACCGACTCTGGCCCGTCTTCGTCGTCGTCCAGCGAGGACACCGTGAACACGCGCGGGGGAAGCCCAGGGCCTTCGTGCTGCGGTACACCCGCAAAACAGAAGCGCAAGGCACAGCTTCGGCGTGTTCGGTCTCTCGGCGTAAACGATCAGGGTAAGATGTCGTCGGAACTCGAGAAGAAGGGCCCGAACACATTGTTTCGCGAATCCACCCCCAAGGAGGAGGCCTTGGAGAACGAAGTCCTCGTCCTCAAGGCCGAGCTCTACGATCAGGAAATCTACCCCCTTCGGAAACAGGTCGAGGATCTGTCCGAGGAGCTTGCCGACACCCGCGACATCTTGGGTGCCGCAGAATCCGAAATGGAGAATGTCCTCGGGAAGACCATCCAGTTGGACAAGGATATCCTGGCCCTGAGGCAAGAGAAGCTCCAGCTTACGATCCTTTTGGAGGAGCAGCGCGAGGACATCCTCGCCCTCCACGTAAGTTTTCCCTCTCGCTTCTCCCCCACTACCCTCAAACTGACGCACGTACCCTAGGAATGGATATACAGCATGCAGACGCCGCTAACGCAAATGGGCCTCTACCCCTTAAAGCTCAACGAGAAGCTTCATATCAAGATGAAGAACCCCCGCGCGTTCCCACAGCTTTCGCCCAATGTCTCCTCCAGACTGGCTACTGCTGAGGGGCCCCTTACACCGCCATCGACTCCACCGCCCAAACCGAACGTACGGCCAGAGAAGGGAAGCCTCAAACTCGGGAGGCTATCACTCGACTGCGACGACGAGGGTCGTTCGTTCTCATTCAGTCCAGTGGCATGTTCGACTCCGCCGCCGTCGCCCTGTCTGTCACCGTCCCGCTCTGGCTCATCTTCTCGCTTTGCATCACCAATACCAATGCGCGTTGGATCACCATTCCCACTCTCTCTATAGTGAGTAATTTCTCGCTATTGCAACTCTCACCGTGCTAATCTATAATACAGACCTCACGAGCATTTCATGATTTTTCCCTGGGTTTCTGCTGGATGTCTTCTGGGTTCTAGCTTTCACGTCTATGTCTCATCTGTTGTATTTGCTTTCCATCTCTTCAACTCTCTCTGTGTACAATGTGTATGTCTGCTTGCATCTTCATGTCACATCACTTTCCTTCACGATCAGCGACGTAAATAATATCACTCATTTCCACCTTCAAAGTCTTTCTGTGTCGATGAACCTCAACTGTGGTGGCAAGATTCAAGGTAACAACCAACGACTAGCATATAGGACCAGACTGAGGTCTCCAAAGAGTAGTACAGGAGCTACACAATAGCTACAATTACCGCCACCGGCTCCCTTTTTCCTTTTCCTTCGTGTTGCCATATGGATTATAGCGGCTTTTGTGGTCGGCGCCACGCTCACGATCCTTTTCCTTCTCCCGTGAACGAGACACGGGCTGTGCCTGTGATTTCGCCGACGTAAACTCGAGGTGTGTGCGTTTCCCGGAGTTGTGCGCCTGTGCGGTGGCTTGCTGCTCCGATCGTGCCTTTTGGTACTCGGCTTCATCCCCGAGACCACCAATGGAGGCAGGGCCAGTAACGAAGATACGATGTGGACGGGGTTCATGACATGCAATTGGGGGGTTTGGCCAGAATGTGGTCGAGGGAACACGGAAGTAGAAAAGCGAGACCACAGAGCGCCCATGAATGCAACGAGGGACAGCATTAGCGACAACCCACACCACGTAAACAACCGTGTACGCACCGATTCTTTCGGCATACCAGTCCTCCTGCACGTCGTGCGGGTCCCATATGTCCTTCGGAAAGTTGATGGTGCGCTCGTCGACATCGACAAACTCGACAAGCTTAGCATACAGATGGGGGTTGCGGAAAGAGCGGTTCGACATGAGGGAGTCGTTGAAGTGCTTCGGGGCGATGGGGTCGCGCTTGAGGGCGTGGAATTGCTCGAGCTTTGCCTACGCACACGGTCGTTAGTACACAGAGGTAGCTGGGGGAACAAGCGACGCACCTCGATTTCTGGATCACACGCCCCCGTTGGCTCAGGCGGGATCCCCCAGTCGTCGAGTCCGGGAATGGGAGGCGGCCGCAACAGCGTACGAATACGTGTGAGTTCATCGGGAGGGCCGTCGTCGTCTTGGTGCGCGGCGGGGCTACTCTCCTCTGTATCTTCAGGATCTGCTGGCTGTGAAAACGTTGGTGCGGTGCTCGGGCCGGGTTCGTCGTCGGGGAGCGGGACGCGTGGGTGCGGTTTCGCGTGTACAGGGCGGCGGATAACGATCTGCGACTTCAGCCCCGCTGTCGGTGTCCCGTGTTGCGCTGCTCACGAACACGCATGAGTTCAATAATCCAGAAAAATGACAAAGCGGGGGCGACTCACGTCCTGGGGGAGTGTCAGACCGCGGTCTTGCAGGATTGTCCTGGCCGAGACAGAAACAGGCGCGAGCAAAAAGGGAAACGCGGGCGGAGAGGAGGCGCGGTAAAAGCTCTCACATCGGATGGCAGATGCAGCGACATGCTCTTCATGCCCGCTTGCACCAGGTTTCTCTTTCTTTTCGAAAAGGACGCGGAGTGTTGCGGTTTGCCGGGGCCGTCGCCGTCGCTCTGCGAGTCGTCATCGTAGGCTACGAGGCCTGTCGCCGGTTCAAGCTCGTCAACAACGCCGGCGAAAGGGATGAAAAAGTCTGCTCACCGTTCATGAGGGTGTGGTCGAAATGGCGGTCGGTGTCCAAGCGAGATCGAAGAAGGCGCCCGTCGTGCTGGCTCGGCCTTGAGCCGCTTATGGCAAGTCCTTTCCTTCCCAATTCCTTCGTTGTGGTTCGCTGGGACAGCTGCCAGTCGTAGCGAGCGTGCAGGCCACAAGACATTCATTTCCTACGCAGCCGATCCTACCACACACAGAGTCTCAAGCGTGCTCAAGCTCACGCATGTTCAAAGCGTCCACACCAACGCTCGAGCCGGAACCGCTGACCACGGACCTCAGCCCGCCCGCCGTCCTTGCATGTGGCGTTTTTGGGATGTTCATTTATTTGACTTGCACCCTCGATTAACAAGAAAATTTGGCAGCTACTTATTCGTTGGGTACCGGGCATGCCGCGGGGAGCGTGATCCCGCTGTGCCGATCGCTGCACTGGCCAGGCGGGTCTGTGTGCTTCGTATTTTTCGACGGGTCTCAGGTCTGCGGGGAAGGGCATGATGGGCGAGATACTGATTAGATGCGGGGAAAGGCATGGTGATATATTGTGCTGATAGCTGTGTAGTATACAGTAGGTGTCTTCATTTTGCCTGATAACGCGGTCGAGATGAACACTTCGATGCCAGCAGGCTGCAACGACCACAGCCTCCATTTCGTAGCACACCGAACAGATCAATATGATAAACCTGCCGATGGACAGACGCCAACGACTCGGATGCGCTCACCGTCTTGCATCACTCACTGTGCCTGCAAGTTGGCTTTGATTGATACAAGTAGGTGTGCGACATCCGGCCGGGTGGAAGGACATCACCGCGCACGGCCCAAGCTTGTCAGGCAGATACAATGCACACCACTAGCAAGGTATTCGCAAGAGAGTGGGCCGAAGCACGATGATGCATGACATCGGCATGCTGACTTGAACGTACCACTCTGCAAGGGAGATACCGTCAGACTATCACAAGAAGCAAGACATATTCACAATTGGCGTACCTCATAGAAGTGCCATCGCCCCGTCCATATGTTCACTACGGTCTCACACGAATGCCAGCGTTCCCATGGCTAATGGGCCATGATAGGCCACCCATACCCGTCTAGTACGTCGCACATCATGAAGATGCATCACGTATTGCGCGACCGTTGGGTCATCCCAGCCAGCACAGGTGCTCCACTATGCACTCGGCGGTGGCCAGTGCGTGGGAACTGCCGCGGAGCGTGAATTTTATGCGTAGATTCACGTTTGCGTGTGTACCGCGCCTGAGGGGACAGCGTATCAGCATGAGCCAACGACAATAATATGCGAGGCGCAAAGAGATAGCCACCTGAGATGGATAGGCACGCGCGGCAGCACGGTACAGCGACCGACCATGCTCCTTTCATCCAGGAGACTCGCTGATGATCAAACTCTGGATGTGCGCTTTATTAACGTTGCGCCAATGCTTGACCTTGCGACCTCGAGGAGTGGACATCGGACGGTTGCGACGGGCCCGGGGCGAAGCGCCACAGCGTCTTGCATAGACAGGCGGGAACTTACATCCCGCGAGAACCTGGGCTTTCGACCGTGATGCGTGTATGTAACAGTGACCTGTGGCGCCCTGGTCAATCATGGCGGCTATTGCACTGGTTCTTCCTAGACTAATGACATGGTTAGCACGCTGGGGAACCCGAGAGAAACAATACGAGAGACAGAGACCAACTGCTTACCGGCAGATGCGGTCCCACAAGAAGAGACGGCTTCTCATGCGTACGGTTGATCAGCTATGATTGGAACCCGCGTTAGTTCGTGGATAGGAGACTTACCACACTCCGCACGCGTCCGTACCCAAATGGGTTGGCCAAGACCATGCCACCGTTCGGCCTCTGGAGTGGTGTACGTGTGAGGCTCGAGACCCAGCGTGTGAGAGGAACTGCTGGGGTTGATTTTAGTGCGCCCCTCCCGCCCACGGGCGGCACGATATCCACCGTACGTTTGGGCGACACGAGTCATGGTGAGAGGCGATGCAAACCGTACGGTAGGCCGCCTCGTGCGACTGTATATGGGCTGTGGTCAGCGCTCGCGTCCGCCTCGCGCCACATCGCGCCTCGCAATTCTCTGGAATCGCGACATCAGCTGCACTGCCCGCCGGAAACTCAACGTGTTGCGGTCCAGCCCTTGGGGACGGTGTATGAGGAAATCGAGTGCCCACGTGTTCTGGTATCCTAGGCAATCGTGATGAGTGCGTGCAGATTCCTCGTATTGGACTGGCCGCGACAGACCACCGGATGACTTGCGGCATGGAAGGAACAGACCCTCATGGAAGACTTGTGTGAATTGGGCTGTGTTCCCATGTTCTCAGCTGTAGAGATGCGGGTGATAAGGGAGCAACCCTCTTTGCGGACGAGCTTCGCACCTGGGGCGTGCGCGAGTCATGGCGGCCAGACAAGGGATGGCATTCGCGTGGGTTCCCCTGGATGGGCTTCTGGATTCTGTGATGGCCCACGGTCGCGTGAGAGGGGCCGCTGAGGTTGAACTCGTCGATTGTATCTCGCGCTGCGGACATGGAGGGCAGTCTTGAAAAGCCGGGACCGCGCTTTACATCTTGGGGATGTAGGCTATTTGGTGAATCAGAACGCGGCGGTGGCGGCGTGGTGATAGCTGCGTCGTCGCTGCCCCGTAGCTGCCCTGGCCTCCCGCCGCCCCTTGAGAGAGGACCTAGGAGGAAAGTCTCCGCGAAACATATTTCATTCGAAACATAGCCGAGTTCGGTGCCTTGGGATCTCGGCATCGGCCCTTGCCATCGACGTCAGACGGATCTTCACGTGAGCGAAGCTCGATTTGGGCAACTTGTCTCCAAAAGCAGATGCCGACGGTAGAAGAATCGTGATCCAGATTGATCGGAAAGTGGGCGCTTTTGTAGATGATTCCGCCACGTGAGAACGGGCGCCTGAATCACCGAGTAGTTGGCTCATTTTGGGCGCCTAAACAACTGTCGGGGGATAAGAAAGCTACGAGATTAAACGCCCGAGTAGAGGCGGTCTCTTCCATCCATCCCACACGCGAGACAGCCACCCTCGACCAGCCTGTTTCCTTCCCTCCCTCCCTCGCACCCAAATGTCCTCCTCAATATACAACGTAGGTCTCACAGCTCCCATTTCACACTCATCTCACCCTCTTTCACCAGCACAAACATCTACAACCCACCGGCGCAGCAACTCAGGGCCCTCCACAAACCCACTCATCCCAGGACCGTATAAGCAATGCGCTGGATGTCATCAGGCAGGAATTCGACGGCCTAGCATCGGACGTCACCCTCATCAGGGGACAGCGAGATGATTTCGAGAACAAGCGTGAGCACCCAACCGCACCCTAGCCCTGCCTTACCTTACCCCTCGTACTGTCCTAGTCAACGGGCAAATCACTGAACTCAACATCATCCGCCAATCACTATATCAGCTTGAGGCCGAGCATCGCAAGGTCCGCGAGCAGTACGATGACGAGCTCGTCAAAGTCAAGACCGAGTTCGCCCAGTACAGGGCCCGCGTCGAGGGCGCGACCCGCGAGGGAATCGCCAGCCTGGGACGCGGAGACCGCGACAGGGACCGTGACCGCGACCGTGATCGCGACCAACGAGAACGGGATCGCGACCGAGACAGGGACCGCGACGGCGACGTCGTGATGCGTTCAGGTCGCGAGATCATTACCAACGACCGTATCGGCCTCGCAGGACCTCCTCCTCGTACAGATCCCCAGGGACGCGAAGTGCTTGGAATGGGGCGACCGATGGGGGCAGCACCGGGGGGTCCTGGTGGTGACGGCTTGGGCTCACTTGCCATGACGCCGCATGCGCCACCCGTTGGGCTTGGGGTGGGCGCCGGCCCTGGTGGCGGCGGTGGGTACCCAGAGTTTTATGCTAGATCGGATCGCGGGCGTGACAGGGAGAGGGAGCGCGACCGAGATGGTGACATACGTATGGATCGTGAGCGGGATGTCAGGGAGCGAGAGCGGGACAGGATGGACAGGGACCGCAACGAGGTGAAAAGGATCAAGACTGAGAGGAAGATGGACAGGCCAGGTGCGTCTGGTACGATATAAGCTTTGTTTGATACATCTCAAGCGCCCTCATACGATGTTTGCTTAGACCATTTTTCTCCCTCGTTGCCTCCTCCGCATCATACACCTCATGCGCAACACCAATCCATTGCGCTTGGTCCTGTGTCAGGACCTACACCTTCTGGCCCTGTTTCTCTGAACCCTGCGCCTGCCAACCCAGCATCAGTCTCTATTGGCCCACCCCCCACCAACGGGCCGGGCGCACCTCAGCATCCAACTCCTAAGCTTCCGCCAGCCCCTGCGCCGTTTGCCCAACAGCAACAGCCTCCGACACCCGGGGGACCGAGCCCTAACATGCCTGGTCAACAGCCTCCGCCGTCGCTAGGACAGCGCGGGGACCAGGCCGCTGCTCAACGCGAACGCGAACAGCGTGAACGAGAGCGCGAGCGTGAAAACGGGCCGCCGCCGGCGCCCTCGACGTTGCCTCCACCACCGTCCTCTACCGCGAACGGCAGTGGACCCAGTCTTCCGCCGCCTCCTCCCTCACTCCCACCACCGCCAAGCGCCGTTCCTGGAGGGGCGTCGCAGAGTGAAGACGCCTATGGTGGAGGCCCCGTACTCGGCGGCCCAGTGGCAACGACTGAATTTGGCGTGGACCCGCACTCAGTGCCGTCAGACATGAAGCACGAGGGCCCAGACTGGTTCGCGATCTTCAACCCAAACGCGAACAAGGACAAGCCGCGCACGCTTGACGTGGAGCTCGTGCACACCCTGATGCACGAGAGGTGCGTGTTTATTGCGTGTTATCACTGAAAGACGCTCAAGACGCTCGCGTGCAGCGTGGTTTGCTGTGTGCGCTTTTCAGCTGACGGCAAATTCCTTGCCACGGGCTGCAATCGCACTGCCCAGATTTACGACACAAAGACAGGCGCCAAAACATGGTGCGTGCGTCTCGTGACACCCGTTCGGTTGTGCTCACCAGGAACGATACAGCGTACTTGTAGACGAGGAAGCAAGTAAGACCGGGGACCTGTACATCCGAAGCGTATGCTTCAGTCCCGACGGCAAGTACCTCGCGACGGGCGCCGAGGACAAACAGATTCGAGTACGTACCTTCCAGCCATCCCGACCCCGCTCTTGTCCTTCCGTGCCATCCTAGACATCCCATCAAAATTGTTCTTCCCGCGGCTTTGTGTTTCATTTCCGTGGCGATGTCGCTTACAATAACCTTTCTTACAGATCTGGGACATCGCCAAGAAACGCATCCGGAATGTGTTTGACGGCCACCAGCAGGAGATCTACTCCCTTGACTTCTCGCGCGACGGCCGTCTCATTGTGTCCGGCTCCGGAGACAAGACAGCACGGATATGGGACATGAATGATTACAACACGAGCAAGATCTGTGAGTTCAATGTTCGACGGTATTGACGTATACTGAAATAGATACAGTGACAATCAACGAGCCCGACTCCATCGACGCGGGTGTGACGTCTGTATGCATCTCACCAGACGGACGGCTGGTCGCGGCGGGCTCGCTCGACACAGTCGTACGCATCTGGGACGTGCAGACGGGGCAGCTCATCGAGCGTCTGCGCGGTCACCGCGACAGCGTGTACTCAGTCGCATTCACCCCAGACGGCCGAGGGCTCGTCTCCGGCTCTCTTGACAAGACGCTCAAATATTGGGACTTGCGGCCGATCATCGCGCGGATGCAGAACGGGGGAAAGCCTCTTTCGAAACAGGACGACAAGCCGAGCCCGTGTTTGATGAATTTCACGGGGCATAAAGACTATGTGCTGAGCGTCGCCGTGAGCCACGACGGCCAGTGGGTCGTGAGCGGCTCGAAGGACCGCGGCGTGCAGTTCTGGGACGCGAAGACCGCGGTCGTGCAGTGCATGTTGCAAGGACACAAGAACTCCGGTGCGTGTTCCGCTGGCTAGATCGCCGTTCCGCTGGCACACTCTAATGATAATCCTTCACCCGCAGTCATCTCGATCGACCTCAGTCCGGTGGGCAGCTTGTTGGCAACAGGAAGCGGGGACTGGCAAGCACGGATATGTGCGTATTTCGCCGCGCCGCCCTGCGGACATTCCACTGATTGATCCACGTACACAGGGAGCTACAAGGCGCTGTAGAGGCCCACGACTCGCGCGGAGTCTGTGCCCGCCTCGGTCCGAACCAAAAAGTAAAACCACGTCACGCGTCGCCTGTACCAATCCCGTGCGCTTGCTTTGCCCGTCTTTGTTGCTTGAAGCTGTTATCTCGCTTTTGCGTCGACCTCGCCCTCGCGCCTTCGCTCACGCGGCCGGGTCTGTACTCCTTACTGCCTCGTAGAGCGCGAGCCGGACGATGCTGCTATCTCGTCGTGTGCCCCCGTTGTATAATCTATTCTCTCGAATGCCTGATGTACATAGTAGACCAGTAGTGTATATACCCTCGTGCGTACGTCGCTACAACGCGTATTCCTACCTGTCGAATTCATGATCTTCTGCGATGTTGAGCTCATAGCTTCGCGCGCTTGGACGACGTGTACTTGTCTGTTAGAAACTGGTGAAGCTCCCGAGCTGGAAGCCTACATCAGCTGCGCTCAGACTCTTCGGTACTGTGCACTCACCGACTACGTGTGGCGCTTCATGAGGCAATAAATGCCGGGCGTTAGGTATGATGACATTGGTCGAGTTCGCGGGTCGACGCCAGACAAGCTCGCGAATCATCGGTTGCTCACTGCGTATGTCAGTGCGTGAAGACATACAGAGTGGCATACGACACGTACAAGTCAGGTCTGTCTCCCGGCATGATCCACCGCAGCGGGATCCGTTCCTCGAGCTTTTCGAGAAGAACCCATACTTCGTACGTGGCCATTGCTTCAGAGAAAACCATGCCTTCCTGTCTGGAATGAGGATACGCTCGGCATCCGCACGGAACACGAACTTACCACGATACCAGGCATTTTCAGGCTGACCCCGCCCGCGGGATCATCGTACATCCCGCACTGCACGTATATGTCGAGCGCGTCGGGATGCCATCGTCCGAAGAATGGCGAGCTGCGCAAGAGCTTCAGAGCCTCTTCTCTAGATGGCCAATTGCTCCTCCGCCGGACCGCGTCTCTGGTCATCACACCGTGGTGTTCAGGCTTGATAAGTGGGGCTCCTGGGTAAAGTGGCCGTATGACAGGATCCACGAGCACGAGTGCGTCAAACAGTACGGGGATGTTCAGCGCAGCTAAGGTCGACGTGCCCCCGCCGAATGAGTGCCCGACTGCTATCAGCTTGCGGCTCTGAAACCCGTGGTGCTTGCGCGATTGTGCGAGGGACTCCGGAAGACGAGGAAGATGTGTGGGCAGGGTCGGCGCGTACGGGGACGTCGGGACGTAGCTAAGCAGGAAGTTGAGGATATCACGCGTATTGTCTACCCAGTCGTCTAAAGGTACGAGTTAGAATACGCCGAGGTGGATGCATTGAGCGTTGCTCACAGAGTCCCCCAAGTTTCCCAGAGTTCACCAACACGGCGTCACCGTGAGTGGCAGCCTCCCATAGCCATATCTCCTGTATGTCAAGCGGCGTACGCGACTTGTCATTGAGAGCTACGAGTTCCCTGAGCGTGGGCTCCCAGATCTGAGGCACATCTTAGCTTGAGAGGCTCTGCGAGTCAAATAAAGCGATATTGGGGCTCACCTCTTTCGGGAAGCCATTCGCGTGCGCGAAGAAAAGCGTGACCGGCAGTGGCCTTGTGCCCTCACTCTTTCCCTTCTTCTTCCTCACATACCGGTTCACGCAATTCCAAAGCTGTGTCGTGCTACCTTCTGGGTTCAGCTCCCCTCTCCACTGCTTCTCTCTCGTCTCGAGAATCTCCTTCACAGTCTCATCGACCGACGCATTGAATTGCTTCTTGTCCGTGGAGAATACGGGTGGCTTGGGGTACGGAACATAGGGCGTAGTGCGCGGATATGCTGCTGGCACCAGGTGGGTCGTGAGAATGTATGAACCCTCGAGGAGAGACACTCTAGGGGGCGAAGGGAGTGGTGGCAAACTGGCAGGCTCCGGTGGTATAGCCAGAGGGCGAAGAGGACGTATCTGTATGGCCTCCAAGGGCTCTATGTCGACTGGCTTTGGGTAGGACGGACTCGCCATCGCGCGCTCTGTGCAGGCGTCGGCGTGGGTGTCGAGTGAGGAAATCCATCGGAAACGCACCTTGGGCTGCCTCTTATACCGCGCCGCCGCATTGATGAATGATCCTAGAGTCTGAACACCGTCAGTTCACTACCCGTTCAGTGGTCGCATGGACCGGCATATAACCGAGATGCGAGTGAGTTTCACATGAACCCAAGTCGGAGGTGGAAGATACAGCGCAAGGCGCGACGCGACAGCCAAGCGACGCTCTGCTTGATCGGCGACCACCACCGCCTACTCCTCCTCTACTCACTTTGAGAAACACAGCAGCGTGGTCAGGCCGCTTTGCGCGTGTTGGACCGCAAGGATCAGCGTGGATTCCCCACCGCAAATAGAGAATATGTTTCCATAGTGCGACGCAGCGTCGTAGCACCTCAGCCGCCTACTTTCGCACACCGTCGAGTCGCCTACCAATATGGCCAGGCAAGTGGGTCTCGGTGTAGCTCTCTTCCGTTATACTCATCCATCGCGACACAGGTCCCAGATCACGGACAAGAATCCTGTGGGGTGGACCTCTAGGTCGCTGATACGCCCGCTTCTTTTATCCCCTCGTACGGCCTTGCCCAACTTCGCCAGGCTTGTAGTGCTCGAAGGGATACTTCCAGGGCTCAGGCGTTCCAGCTGCAGCATGACAGTTTTCACGGACTGCCACAAAGTACACAAAGAATGCACAGCGTAGCCTTTCAACTCGTCATGGCTAGCCGTCGAAAGTATGCAGGCCCATATGAGCCTCCAGCGTATTTAGACTGGAAGAGCGGTGGCGAAGGATATTCTCATCCACTCTTCAGAGTCTTCTTTGCGAACATTCTTCCAACACTACCAAACGCAAGGTCCTTGGGATCTTCCCTTCGGTTTCCGCACCATCGGCGACAGCTATATTTGTTACGGTCTTAACCTATAGCCTAAGGGTGCGTTCATCTTAATCAACCATCTCTGACTGCCTTGACAAGACTATTATATTCAGTGATGCGCTATGCCGTACCCTTCAGCTGTAACAGCGTCATGGTGTCAGTACCCATCGTTCACTTCTGCGGTCCACCTTCTGTTTCCCGACGACTGCAATAGTTGCACAGGCCGTGCCGATCGCGCCTCTTATCGCAATCCTCCTGCGTGCGACTCAGCCGAAGCCTTCTACGGCTTTCTACTCGACGCACAAGGTCGGCCATCCCGTGTGTTCACCCGCATGTCGGACGCGCTCTTCTTCTACCTTGACGAGCACTGCGATGTCCCAACCTTACGCGGCACAGGCGCCATCGAACCTGCAAAGCTCGTCTGGATGATGCTCAAGCTGAAGTACACCGAAACTGCAGCCTGCCTCGCAGACCACTGCCGGTCGTATTACGATCTCGGCAGGATCCCGTATCGCATCATAGACGTCGGCGGCACTGACAACATACCGGTACTCGATAGGCAGGGCTGGCTGCGTATGCACGTCTTCGACGCACGCGCAGATCCGGCACAAGCACACAGAGACTGGGCCCGCCTCATCGCGATATTCAACTTACGCGATCCCACGACCTTGCGCCCATTCCCCACCCCTCTCCCGCGCAACTGCTTCCCAATGTTCCACGTAGCGCATCTCAGCTGCGCGGTACACAACTGGAAGCTACAGGTCGTCCGTTTCAATATCGCTCAAGCTGACAGGAAGCTCGAACGTCATAACCTTGTAGCGCCAGCATCGTACCAGGTCATCGTTCCGCAAGAAAGCACGAATTTGCTGGGCCTCCAGGACGACACTGGTGAACCCATATCCAGCTGCGCTAGACATTGCACTCTACAGTATTGTGCATTCCGATTACTACGGAAGATAGTCGAAGGACTTCGTCGGCGGACGCACCTCACGTTACAGATATCGGACTTTTGATCCAATGACCCATCTGTTGCACAAACAGCCATTTGTCACGACGCTGTCGAGCACAGGAAGTGCATTACGCTCAAATGTATCTTTTTCTCAAAATCTGTCGCGTATGTTTATTACCTTTCATTGCGAACACACGTCGTGATCTGACTTCCTGCGATCGTTCCGCACGACACAGCCAATGGTGAACATAAACAGCCTTCTCTAGGGCTGCGCAAATCGGATCTGGTTTGTTTGGGTTAAGCCCTGTTAGGCCTCGGTGGATCGACGTGCATGAACATTCCGGATGAATCCTCGAGAAGATAAATGTAACAGGAACTCAGTTCTGTTGAGCTCCGTTACGTCGCCTACCGCGTGCCTGCTCTCGCACTGCCAAGGATTTTCCAGTCGCTTCTAGCCCAGGCCCAATCACAATGGTGTCCCCCTCGCGCTGGTGTCTTTATGCTGCCCTACTAAAGTAACTGGGATGCCCTTTCACAACTTTGCGCTACGACTACAAAACGCCCTGATTGCGCTCATCATAAATCGACTTGACCCTTTCGTATTCCCCAAGACGCCTAGCATATTCATCACCCAACTTATTCGATGCACAGCTCCACCTCTCCCAAAACCTTCTACGGCTCTCTGATCGACCCCAGAGGGTGGCCTTCCCCAGTCTTCGCTCGCATGTCCGATGCGCTGTTCTTCTATACAGATCAGCATTGTGACCTTCCGGGCTTGAAGGGAACGGGTGTCATCGAGCCCGATAAGTTCGGGTGGCTGCTCCTCAAGCAGGGGTTCAGTCAGGAGGTCGCCGCCAGGGCGGCTGAATACGTACAATCCTACTACGACATGGCACGGGTTCCTTACCACCGTGTCCTGAACCCCGCGGGCGAACTCATGGTCGTCCTGGACCGGCAGGGCTGGCTGCACATGAACGTCTTCGACGCTAGGTCCGACCCTGATCAAGCGCACGCAGACTGGGTCAAATCGTTCAACGAATCGCACCTGCGCGACCCCGCTACTTCGCTCCCTTTTCCTACTCCATTGCCGCGCAGCTGTTTCCCGAAGTGCGCTGAGCCGCGGCTCAGCCAGGCGGTAAAAGACTGGATAGAGGAGGTTGCCGCTGCTCTAGCTGCGAAAAAGCAGAGTCCGTCGTCGCCTTCGGCAGCGGGTGGTTCAACGAAGGCGTCTCTAGAGACGGCGACCGCTGCAGTGACGCTCGGGACTGCTGCGATAAATGCAGGTTGTTGCGTCCAATGATACATCGTAGTCCCCGACCGTGTATCTACTCCTCATCGCTCCCCACCTCCAATCCGCACATTGGCCAACAGCAATCTATTCTGTCCTCGCGCGGCTCTCTGTGCGCTACTTCCTCTCTATCCCTGTACATCATCGCATATATCACGATCCCGAAGTTACCGGGGTTCCAAGACAAACGAGGGTGGCGCTATCCGGCATTGCATCCTCTTAAATTAACGGTGCAGAAGTCTTTCTTTTTGCATGTATATTCGAACGTTTTAGGCAGGACAGTCAGGTTCGTACTCGTTATCAGCTTCGCCTACTTAATATACGCTGAAGATCCGTATAGGAGGGCTGACATGTTTACAAAAGCTACGGTTGATGTATCACAACCTCATTGAATAGTATAGTCTCTTGGCGTATGTCCAGCCCCAAAGCGGATTCGCGACCTAGTACCTGAGCGTGGAAGGCCCAGAACGATGTCACTCAATGACAGGTGTGCGCGACCCAGGACCATCTAGGATGTTGCAGCTGAACGGTAGACATGATACATAAGCATAACCTGTCCCTAAGGACGCACATAACCCCTTCATTTTGACGTTCGTGGTGCGGTTTTATCTGAAGAGCGTCCAGCAGGCGAGCACCTCTCACCGACGTCATTTAAATTATCTATCTGACGAATCCTAGCATGTCACGGTCTAGGGGATCATCTGCACCAGTGTCGCCACCGGGTCGCTCCATGTACCCCTCGCACATCAACTTCGTCCCGCAACCAACCCACAGCTTGGCTTCCCCCGAGCAGTTTTACGGGTCCCTGATAGACGCGAGCGGGCGTCCTTCTCCTGTCCTCTGTCGGATGTCCGACGCCTTGTTCTTCTACATGGACCGACACTGCGACTTCCCTGGGCTACGAGGAACGGGGGTCATCGAACCCGGGAAGTTCGCGTGGTGTTCTCGTTTGCAGGATAAACCCACGACAGGGCCCTTCATCCGTGACTTCATACAATCGTATTACGACGTCGGCCATATCCCGTACCACCAAGTCCTGACCCCGACAGGCGAGCCGATGGCCGTTTTGGACAGATCAGGATGGCTTCACACTAACGTATTCGAAGCTAGAGCTACCCCCGATAGTGCCCACAAAGGCTGGGCACGTATCATTGAACAGTACAGTCTCTGCGATCCCGCCACTTCCCGACCGTTTCCCAAACCATTTCCTCACAGCGCTCTCCCCGCATACGCCAACCCACGTATCGAATCCGTCTTCCTTGGCTGGCTGGTTGATATTGTCAAGACGCTTGCTAGCCGGCCCGAGGTAGACTTGGACATATACGGCCAGGATATTGCTAACGCTGTAGTATCCTGGCGGTCTTCACATCCTGTACGGGCGGCGAGTCCCTCACCTACCGTACCCGAAATACAGTTGCCTTCTCCAGGAAACGCTGCAGTCACTGCCGATCGTCGGTCATCGTCATCGTCCGGGGACATCGTAGTTGCTGGGCTGACGTGGTGTGCTGCAGCCCTCAACGCGGGCTGTCGCATTCTATAGCCAACACCAGCTTGGTGTCGGACGACGCACTAGAATCACATTTCAGACAAGATGCGGCTCTGCGCATTTCTTTGGCCAGGAAGGGCGGTCTATGCCTCTATACCCTAAGCCGAAGTTGCGTGTCTGCCGCGAGACTGAGCGTAGGAGGAGACGGGGCAGACGACGGACATAAAGTTTGAGATGCGAGGCGAGGACTGATACCATGACAGATGGAACGGCCATGCACAATATTTTATGCAGCCAGATGCAGGGTCAAGGATGTGTTATCGCGTTACGCGCAAAACAATTTACACAATTGCTGAGGTACATAAATGGATACATTGTGTGCTTTACAACCGCCTCCCGGGTATCGTATGATGTGGTCGAGTGCTCTAGTTAATTGGGTTGTTGAGCTTCTGCTGTATCTCGCCCTTGTCCTCGCGAAGGTGTCCTGGGATCGGCGTCAACATCGTATACACCAGTCTCTGGATATGAACGTACCAGCTGCCTCCTGTGACTTGTCGCCTGTGAGACCACCAATGAGCACGTCCTTCTTACCGCTAAGACGGTCGACGGTGCCCTCTACGTAGTTCTTGGACTCGACGGCCTTGACCTCGGCCTCGCCCTCAACGTGCTCTTTGCGGCCGCTTGTTTTCCAGCTCTGCGCGCCAGTGATGTTGCCGATAGCTTCGACGACGTTGCCCTTCGTAGAGTGAAATTGGCCGGAGGTCTTACTGTAGAGACACGGCGTCAGATGGGCATAGGGAGAAAACGGGAAACAACGTACGAAGGTGCGTTTGTGGTCGACGACATAATGTTTTGAGGGTGAAGTGGGGACGAGTAGATGATTTGTGAGGTGCTTTTGTGAAGTATTCGTGAGTGCGCGACGGACTCTTATACTACGCGACGCGTCCCATTCGGGTGGTGACGCGCCCACGGTAGTGACGCGTTCCAAGATACGCTCTAGGCTCGACACAGCGCAGACAGAGCCTGGTGTTTACAAGGCCATCGTCATGGGCAAGCGCGACCGCGTATTGGTCGATGCCAGTCGGTGCCTTGTGCGGAACGCGACTCGATGGCAGACCGCCGCCATGACGGCCTGTCCGCTGATTGTAATACTGTGACGCACCTACATTCCGAACTCAATTCTATCCGAAAGGATGTAAAATCGCCGGGTAAACGTTTCCTACTCCACAGCGCAATACCAATGGGACACAGTGCGGCTGTGTGTGGGCCTCATGCGAGCTGTGCGATTTTGCTTGTGAATTTCTTGCTAGAAACGATGCAAAGCTCTACAATGTAGCTATTGCTAAGTGAGAGAAGTCACTATAATGACGACTGCGAGGCTGTTTGATCTTGTTCGTCGAAGTCTTGGTATTTACCTCGGTGATGTTTTCGAGGAGGCTGGCCACGACGTGACTGGTACCTTATCTATTGGCGCTTGCACTGGAACACTCCGCTTTGCTCGAGACAGTTTTCGAGCTGCATTTCGAGCGGCCCTCCGTAGCCCTCCGTTGCCAGACAATGGTCGCATCGTCCCACCAAATAACGATATCGGAAGGCCGGTCGACGCCTCGACTTGAAGAGGGCTGCTCGACATAGTGCGTTCCTGTGAGTGACACCAATTCGGACTCTGAACTGAGTTCCGGGATATGGAGTGAAACGACTTCCCGGTCTTGTCAGGTCGAAAAGTTTGCGCGCTAGCGGCAACTGCCGACGGTGTTTGCCGGGATTTTGATTTCTT
>ALYI01003689.1:0-88894 GCA_001969225.1 Ceriporiopsis andreanae CBS 279.92 | reverse complement strand
AATCCTGCCATCCTAAGTGGCTACCGCCCGCAGGTGGCGACGTGGTCAGAATGCTTCAAGACGGTGTGGCGGTGGCACAACGGGACGGGCACGTGCGTTCGTTTCCTAGAGACTACTCTGTCAGACTTATGTATTCTCTTCCTAGTCAATATCTGGACCCACCTCGTAGGAGCGGTGGTCGCCATCAGTTGCGCCACACTGTTGTACATGGACCAGCTTCGCGTTCTACCGACGCACTGGTTTGCCTTTCTTCTCCCTCGAACTGAAGCAGGCCTTCAGTGGGCAGATTCTCTAGCCTTCGAGGTTTTCTTTCTAGGCAGTGCCGTGTGCTTTGCCTCATCAACGGCATTTCATACTTCTCTTTGCCACCGTCAGGAGGTGCAATCAGCCGGCACTACATACCTCATGTATCTGACTGATTCTTCATGCTTGCGATTGGCAGATTGTGCGCTTTATGAATCGTGTCGATTATTTTGGTGAGCGTCACGACCCCTTCCATGATATAGAAGCGCAAACGTTACCTGCAGGCATTCTGACACTGGGAACCGTGAACTTCTTGCCAACATTCCACTATGCCTTTTACTGCGATCCCCATCTCCGGACGGTTTACATCGCTTTGATGACGGCCTCAGGACTCAGTGAGCCATTGCAATTTCCGCGCCACAGGTCCCCACCTCGTTCTAGCACTAACAGACGTCTTGCGCAGTCGGAATCTATCTCGTGTGCTCACCGACGTACGCAGGACCAAAGTACAGAAGAATGCGCACATACACGTTCTTCACGCTAGGATCGGCGATCGTGGTGCCGTTCGCGCATGCCGTTTACCGATACGGGGTCAGTCAATCTTCAGGACACGTACCTGTTCGCGCCATCCTCCAGCTGACCTAATAAAACAGCTCGACGACGCTGCGCGTTCGATCTCTGCGGGCTGGATCGCAGCGGAGCTCGCTGCGTATGTCGGTGGCGCACTTCTCTAGTACGTGCCCTGATTTCTTGTCACTGTCTCGGCTGACGCAAAAGTCGTAGCGCGGAACGCTGTCCGGAGTGCATCTTCCCGGGACGCTTTGACTATGTTGTGAGCAATGAGTTCACTAGGCTATTGCGGTTTACGGCGTACTGACCTGATGCGCTCACTCAGGGCGCATCACACCAAATATTCCACGTTTGCAGTCTCCTGGCAGTATGCTGTCATTACGCCGCAATCGTGGAGGGGTTCAAGTTCTGGCGACACGGACTCTGTTCACCTGTACAGTAAGAATTAGTGCGGGGCTAAGTAGTCGGCCGCCGGGTGATCTGAGAGGTCTTGCTGCCTGAGAGCAAAGTTTGTGACGCGTCGTGGAGGGTGGATCAAGACGCCACAATAACAATGCCCGGGCCTGCAGTCAAGATCGTGGTACTTCACTGCCACAGGAAAGATATAATATGCCACGAGGAGACTACACGCGTCGATGACAGAGAGAGACAATTGAGGTCCGTTTGCCAAGTGTCGACGAACACCCGGAGATAGGCTCTAGACCACGATACAATATAAGTGTTCGGAGAGTGCGCCGACGTTGGTGACTATAGTGAGCTACTCGTCTGCTTTAGTGGGCTTCTTCACAAACCTTGTTTGAACCTTCTTTCGTTCCGTGAAATTCGAAAAACACGTGCCAAGCGTTACTAGACTGCTTAACCCCCCGATCTGGCACCAGCGGCGCACGAGAGTTTGCAGGGACAACGATCCAGGTAACGACATATCGATAAGAGCTTGCGATCAAAGCTTCAACGACAGAGCAGTTGGCCAACGTGACAGAGCGTGCACCAAAGGGTCGAGAGATCGCCTTTGTCGTTCGCCAATGGAGGAGTCGTGGGAGTCGTAGAGCGTGTGGCGTCCGCCTGCCGCTGAAAAACACACGAAGAGGAGGTATAGAGGAAGTCCACAATATCGCCAGACTGTCAAGACGTGGTTAAAGAGGGGCGCAGATTGTTGAAACTCATCCACGCACTGCTTTCCTGCCTACGCTGGCTGCCTCAAGGAGCCTCTGATTGTCTTAGCTCCCGCCTCTCGTAACAGTCTTGATGGCGTTCATTTGAGCCATGCCACATGACGACTTTAGAGTACATAAGATACGAGCCGTATGTCGTCGAAACCCGCGACTACGCGCGTGCGAGGCCGTCGGTCGTGGCGGTTGGTCAAAGCGCGAGTGCGCTCGGCGACGTATGGCGTGAGCGCCCGCGGTGACTTTGCTTGGCTGAGTCAGCATGTGATTGCAGGCGTCCGAGCGTGAAAGTGGCCGCGGCGGGCTTGAGACGCATCGCCACGCATAAAACCATGGGCTCCCCGGGCTACCTCCCCCTTCAACTAACACCACCACCACTCGCGCCCCCATGTCCGCCACGTCCCATTCATATCCCCCGCAGTCGCCAAGTGAGCGCGACGCGCAGTCGCCGAGACCGACGACTGTGCACCGCCGCGCCTCGCTCTCCCCCCCTCGACGGGCACCGACATTGACATACCACAACAGCCGCGCGATCGTCCTGCCTACACCAGAGATCCTGGGCTCGGTCGCGGGGGGCGCGCACTACGCCGGAGCGTTCTCCACCCACGAGCAGCATGTGCACCCTGCCAAACTCGAGAAGCACCGGCGCTCGCTCAGCTTGAATGCCGATGACCCTATGGTCAGCGAGGCGTACCGCGGCGTGATCCAGGATTTGCAGGAGGTGCGTAACATGTTCGTGTCAAGTGGTTCTTAAGCTAATTGTATGCGCAGCTCTTTGCTGGGCGGCCAACTCTGGAGATCTTCGAGCGACGATGGAGACGAGACGCGGTGTACGAGGATCCCCTGTCGAAGTGTGTCGGGTTCGAGGAGTATGCGGCAAAGTTCTTCGCATTGGTACGACTGCTCCCCTATGTCCCGCAATGCAGTAGCTAACACTGAATGTATGCGCAGCCAAAAGTTTGTTCGCGGTGTGATCGACTCGCAAGTCGAATCGTCTCTGCGACGTTCAAACCAAATCGTCTAGTGCTCTCCCAAACCCAAGAATACACCTTCCGGTGGTTCGGCAGCAAGAAGGTGCGCATGCGTTTTCCTTTACGTGTCGTAGCGCATGATCATGACGCTGACGCGCCGCCCACACTTACTATTAGATCGTCTCGTCATTCATCGTCGTCGATCTCGACGAACACTTCATGATCGCCCGCCTCGTCGACCAGTGGAACGGCGAGGACCCGCCCACGCGCTGGGGCATGCTCCTCCTGCGCAAGCTGAGCGCGAAGCTCACGCCGTGGTTCGTCCACGTCCCAAAGTACCCCACGAACGGCCGCAGTGCCGCGTAGACAATACCTCGCTGGCTCGTACGTGTCCTGTCGGAAGCAAGACATACCATGATCCATCTCATCATCAATCGGGTTTCGTAAACACACATAACGCAGTCGTCCGCCGCATTGCATTGTATCATCACGTATCTGTATTTGTAGCCCTGTATTCGCGCATACCTGGATG
Source organism: Ceriporiopsis andreanae CBS 279.92 (assembly GCA_001969225.1). Lineage (NCBI taxonomy): Eukaryota > Fungi > Basidiomycota > Agaricomycetes > Polyporales > Meruliaceae > Ceriporiopsis > Ceriporiopsis andreanae. Next base: position 85,412 of record ALYI01003689.1, on the reverse strand, counting down.
TCCACGTCGTCACTAATGTCTGTACTGTACTAGCAAGTCGTATTATATGTGCAGCCTATTTTGCTATGGTCGCGTGCGGTCCGGTTCTCGTGGGCGTGATGCCCGGTGCAGTTCGGTAACGCTGCAAGTGACGGTGTGTGACTCGGGTGTGAGCGTGACACTCCTTTCTCAGCGGTCGCGAGTTCGAATCGTCGAAGTGGCGTAGTATTAGATATACATAAATGCCTGTGATACTATGCCTGAAAAGTATATGCCATACAAAAAGCCCAAGCATAAACCAAAAAATATCTATACTGTTACTGTAGTATCCGTATTGCTGAGATGCGTCCAAGCCAGTTAACACGATGAGACAACCCTTGGCTCTGTGAGCCGCTATAAATGCCGTTCCTGAGTAACCTGGCAAGATTTTAAAAGCCATGGATTGATGATATAAGCTGTTCACTATGGCTTCTCTATCTTCAGGCTCATTATACCTGTTTTTTGTCGATCTTTCGAGGCCCGCGATGTTGTGTGCACGTCTCTTGCGTCTGGCGCCTACATGGTGCTCAATGCGGAGCTGAGTCAGCATACGAGATCTCGTAAATCTGTGATTTGACTCGTCGGACAAGTTATATCTCAACAAAACTCTTCCATATGCCATTCAATTTGTTGTTGAAGCATTCACGGACAATAGAAGTTTGGTAAACAATAATCTTGCCGGTACACAGACTGATCAGCCGTTCCTGCGAACTCGCACAGCGTGAGATTCGAATTCCACGCATTGAACCGGCGTGTCACACCGTTCGGTCTGCGTGACGCGGCGCGGCGTTACCGAACAGGCTCCAGGACTTTGTGTCGGCCTGCCGCTGCGCGACCTCTTCGTTTCTTCGACCACGACCCACTCGAGCGATGGTTTCACAGGCCCGCGCATCTGCGCAATTCGCGAACGGGCGTGTGACAACGGCAGTCTCACGGCGAGATCAAGACTCAAGAGCTACCGCCATCAAAATGTACGGAGATGGCGGTCACTGACAAGCCAACCATGACGGATCGAGAGACGTCCAACGTTCAGCGGTCGGGCAGCTGCATATGATTCCAATTCTGCACAGGTGAGTTATATGTTGCTACCATAGGTCCTGTTTTTATTGAGATCATGTCTCGTTAGGTGGCTGTTGCAGAGCCTATCACCGCCATCCTTGACCTGGGCGCCGTTCCCCCGCACCCCCGCCGCACATCCAGCAGTTCCCGCATTGCGCCCTCGATCGTACCTGTACGCGCCACTTTATGCGTTGCGCCCCTGACCGGTGCACGCCGTCGCCGTCGTACGCCTGCTAGGTTATTTTGCTTCTATGACTCCTGTGCATCGAGGCACGCGACCCGCTAGGCGGCAACGGCTTTCTAAATTTCCTGGTTCGCTTGCACCGATGGAGACAGCCACTTTCTTTGGGAAGGATACGAACGGGATGCTATCCCACATTTACATTTCGGCGCGTCCTGGTTCCGGTATGTTCTACATATGTACGCGATCATGTTCAGTCCTTCCTCAAGCAGTCATCTATCACGAGAAGGATTGCCATGAGATCGCGTACTTGCCCTTTCCAGTCCTCACTACAAATTCCAGGTGCAGGTTTTCCCAGTGCCCGAAATCCAAGCCAAGCTCGTAATCAACATAAACATAGCCACAATTCCCAGCACACGCGATAGTGGTACTCGTACAACGGTGCGTAACAATACATGCGGAGGCCCCATAGAACTAAAAATGAACTAACAATACACCCTCCATGACGTATAGAACACGGTCGAAGGCTCGAAGCAGCCACAAGGTCGAAGCATCTAGCATCTACCGCGGGATGATCCCGAACATGTATCTGTACCGCCCCAGCCGCGCTTCGGCCGCCTGCTTGTGGGTGAAGGACCCCCTGGGAACGACCCAGGCGAGCTCGGCGTCCATGCGCACGAAGTAGACGTGCTTCTCCGTGCGCGCGGGGACGCTTTTGTGCACCGCAGTCGCGGGGACGCTTTTGTGCACGGCCGTCGCGAGCACGAAGCCCGCGACCTGGTCGCCGACGGCGACGCCGCAGTCGGCGGCGCCCACCTGCACGACGACCCCGGAGAAGTCGCGCCCGTGGGTTTTGTGCGCGGGCTCCTCTGATGGGCGAGGGAGTGAGTCAGCACGCGCGGGTGCGAGGAGGTGGGGAGCTTACGGGTGACGAGGTCGATGTCTATCGATGTCGATGTGTCGGTGTCATGTCAGGTGCGTGTCAGACTTCAGTCAGCCCCGCACTCGCTGCTGCGTCCGCAAACGTGTACGCACATTTCCAGTCAGACGGGTCTTGCAGCATCGCCTCGACCTTGACAAGAATCTCGTGTTCTTCGAGGGGCAGCACCGCCGGTGGCGCGAGCGCGAGCAGTTCCTGCGCGCGCACCTTCTCTCAGAACGTCTGCGCGGCGTGTGCTATCGATGGGGCTGTACGCACCTCGGCGAGGGCGTGCATCGCGTTGGGACGGGCGACGGGCGCAGCGGTCATAGTCATCCTGTCTTGAGACTTGCACGAACGACACGGTGGTGGAGGGGGGCAAGTGCAGACGGGGGGCGTTGGGCCGCCCTATCGCGCTTTGTAGCCTTTTCTACGGCGCAGCCTGCACGCTCTCACTCGCGAACTGATGGGCTGAGACACGCCAGCGTTCCCAGAGAGAATTATAGCGCGTCAGCAGCGTCCTTATTATAGCCTCGTTATTGGCGCAGACGCCGCGCGAGGCCACCTGTTACTGCTTGGCGTGGCTTGCGTCCTAGGTCCTGCGCCTGCCGGTAGGATCTTGTAAACGTTGTGGCCACTGCGCTGAGCGGATGTCGTGTGCCACCGGACGCGGAGCTCACTCATCGATGTGGCTGGTAGTGGATGAATGGACTGCGAGCCTGAGAAGCTTCTCGGTGGGTTCCAGTGCAGTGCACACGGCGGGACCGCCGATGCAGGCCGAGTCGGGCGCCATACAAATTGGGATGGTTTTTGCACAGCAAACGTCGGCATTGGGATCTTGAGTTTACCGGAGCTGTTCACAGCCACTCGCCAGAGTCGCCACATTGGCATACAGTGCATCGTACTAATCCATTTTTCTCGCCGGTGTACGTCGCAACACTCCGTTTGCCTCTGAATGAGGACAATGGATACACATGGCGCCCAAAAGCCACATTCCTCGCACCGCATTCAGTGAGGTCCGGAAAAGGATGGCGTGGCGGGTCTGACTCGACGGACTGCACCGTGCCCGAGGAATATCCTTTTTCTGCGCACCCTATATAAGGACTGGGCAGGCAGTGGCTTGCATTTCGGTAAAACCAACTCACCACACCAATCCTCTCATGACAACTGACCAAGACGAGAATGTCGCGGTCTTCTGGGACTACGGTGAGTCACTGCTCGCAGCTGCTCGCAGTAGCACACGTCTGTATGCGGGCTGCGCGCTGACACGTATGCGTGACGCGTCCTCCAGAGAACTGCGAACTGCCAGGAAACGCGGACGCCTTCGCCATCGTGGGGGGCATACGCCGCATCGCGCACGAATATGGGATCGTCGCGACAATACGTGCATACTTCGAGATGGCCGAGCAGGGGCAGCGTTCGCTCGCCACACGGTCCGACCTGCAGTCTGCCGGCGTGTCGCTCATCGACTGCCCTCATAACGGACGTAAAGACGTCGCAGACAAGATGATGCTCGGTACGCCACCCCCTTATGGCACGGTTTTCATCGACGATCATTACTGATACGCGATGCACAGTGGACATGCTCGTTTATGCCATGGAGAGCGCGTTCCCGTGCACGATCATCCTCATCTCCGGCGACCGCGACTTCCTCTACGCCGTGTCCGTCCTGCGGCTCCGCAAGTGCAGGGTCGTGCTCATGGCGCCGGGCACCGCGCACACGAGCCTCAAAGCGCAGGCGTCCGCCGTGTTTGAGTGGCCACGCGACATCCTGCAGGCGGACAGCATCGTGCACGCCCTCGGGGAGCCGAGCGCGCTGCGCGAGCGGGGCGGGAGTGTCAGATCCGGCCTGCCCACGCCTCCCGCGCCGAAGACCGCGCCGAAGACCGCGCTGCCACCCAGCCCCACCACCCCCACCGCACCGGTCGTGCCGCCACCGCCCCCAAGCCCGATGATGCCCACGTACTCCAGGGCCGGCGCGTCCAGCAGCGTCCTCGGCGGAACCCGCGCTCGCGTGAGCACGGTGCAGCACGCTCGGTCGGTCTCGCTACCTGCCGTTGAGAGTTCTGCATCGAGCATGGCGAATACTGGTTCCGGGACGTCGAGGAAGTCGTTCGCCGACATAGTGGTTCAAACTGGAAGAGGGTCTCCGACCGAAGGCAATACGGTACGTGATGTCTATATTGAATGGCGGTTCTGGTAGTTATGCGTGGCGCTTGTCAGTCTCTCCAAAGAGACTCGCAGCCTCGTGTCAATGACTCCACGCCCACTCCATGGCGTTCGTCGAGGGTCACCGCAACAGTTGCTCTGGAGAAGGCTGGCCTTCTGCCACCATCGGTGAGTCTCTAGGAAATCTCATAAAGTGACATGTTTGCTGATGGCGTGGTCGATACAGTACACGGCGCCTCAAGCGCGTCATGGCGATGTTGATATTACGGATACAGGTGCAGCTGAAGACGATCGTGCAGGCGAAGGTTCCTCGACTGAAGTCCAAGACGATCAAGAGTCGGTTCAGAGCGGCCAGGACATCGTTGTCAACTTGGACTCTGCCACCCCAGGCCTTCCCCATCTTGTCCTGTCACCTCCACCCCGTGCCGAGTCCACTCTCGTGGAGGAGATTGCGGCGGGTATGGCGGCGGAGACGGCATCAATCTCGGACAATGGGGACGGGAATGGCATCACAGTCCATCCAGATATCGTCATCCCAACCGTGGTCATGATCCGCCTGTGCAAGCCGCCACAGAAGTACAAGCTGCTTGTCAGGGTCCTCGAACGGGAGCGCGTCACCGGGAACACAAGGGTGGTGTTCTCGCAGCTCGGGTCCATGCTGCGTCAGGAGCACCCGTCCATCTACCAGCGCGCGGGGGCCAATCAGCTCAAGGACTACATCGCCATGGCCGAACAGGACAAGATTGTAATCCTCGGCAGGAACAACTGGGAGAATGGGAACCGATGGGTTGCCCTGCACCCCACATACCATGGCAAGCCGCCTGAGGCCATCCAGTCGCCTCCAATGGCCCAGGACTCGACTGTGTGATTATTCTACTGAACGTGCAAGAACGGTGCTCAACCACTGGCACAATAATGCGAACATTTCACGAACGTTTTCTTTCACGACTTTTCTTTTCACGACTTCCGACACTTTCAATTTCGAACGACTGCAAACATCAAATCACAACACAATGTATTTTTAATACCAGTAGATACCAGCAGATACCCAAGGACACTCACCTGACTTACCCGTACTACATTCTACACTTCGACTTCTAATCAGACCTTACCTTATAGATAGCGCCATATGTTGCCATCAATTCAATGATGCACTTCAATTGCGCGCCTGGATCGATTGCAGTCACCCTTCTCTTTCGCAGAGCGATGATCTCTCCTTACCCCTTGCACTTCCTTGAGCTAAACAGAGTCTCCCGAACTTCCCGGGGAGGTTCAATTGGAATCGACGTCTTCGGATGCAAATCCGCGACGATCGATTTGATTGGATCGATGTCAATGCAATGAGGCACGCTTGATTCTTCTGGCAAGAAGAGTCGTGCGGTTCTTCAAACCAGACGGCGAGCATTGCTATACTCAACGACCTCCTCAGCATCCGGGCAACCCTGCTCGACAATGATGTCCAGCCAGGACGAAAGTGTGGCAATCTTCTGGGATTATGGTGCGCACCGTCCGAGCTCGGCTGCACCGACACCTCATTGACCCGCGCTTTAACCGTTTTCTTGCCCAGAAAACTGCGAACTCCCTGCAAGCGTAGACGGCTTTACGGTTGCCAGCGGCATCAGCAATATTGCGCACCAGTATGGGAGCGTGAAGTCTTTCAAGGCGTACTTCGAGATGTCGGAGCTTACCTCGCCGAGGGCGATTTCCGTCCGCTCCGACTTGCAGTCATGTGGCGTCTCGTTGATAGACTGCCCGCACAACGGAAGAAAGGACGTCGCAGACAAGATGATGCTTGGTACGTTGACATACCGGTAAAAGACCTCACAGACGTTTGACGCGTTGCGCGTAGTGGATATGCTCGCACATGCCATTGACAACCCTGCACCCTCGACCATCATTCTCATCTCCGGCGACCGCGACTTTGTGTACGCGGTGTCTATTCTACGGCTGCGAAAGTATCGCGTAGTCGTGATAGCACCGACTGCTGCCCATGCCAGCCTCAAAGCGCAAGCTTCCGCGGTGTACGATTGGCCCCGTCACGTCCTACCCCAGGACTCCGGCTTCGACGGTGCCACAGGAATCGGCGCGTCACCCTACGCAGCGGATGTAATCGGCAACAACAGAACAGGCCTTTGCACGCCGCCTGAGAGTGCTCGGGCGACACCGACGGTGAATCGCATGGGCTCATATTTCCCTCCCGTTATGTTCCACCGGAGTAACTCTACCTCCTCGGCTCCCCCGCATCTGCGATCGAACACACCCCACCACCACCGTTCATCCCCCTCGACCTCCTCAACCGCGTCGGGCAGCTCCTCGCTCTCCGGTGTCTCCTTCCAGAGTCCTTTGTCCGGTGCCGCCGTCAGTTCACGTGTTTTCAACACGCGCTGCCACGTCGCTGAACGTTTTTCTATTTTGACAGGGAAAAGAAGAACCCAGACCCCGCGAGGCAAGCCACGCGCGGGAAAGCAGTGCCTCAAGCACCTCGAGGTATCCGTGGCCTGCGCTGCCCACATATCTCGGGCAAGACGCGAGCGGTATGCGACCCGTACGTCCACAGCACGTGTATGCATAACATCTCGTTGACTGATGTACTCGCAGCAGTGCCTGCCCGAACGACCTCAATCCCAGCTGTCGTCGGACGAGGAGTCTCGGGGAAACCGCGCTGGCGAGCTGTCGGGAGCCAATGATGGCTCGTCGCCGGCGACTGGCGCGGCTTCTCTCCCTTCCACCGCTTACGACTCCGTGATGGCGTCCGGGCCCGCGACGCTGCTGTCTGCCTCCCCAGTCCCCGACCTGAACCTCGACGCAGACAACATGAACCTCGACGCGTGCCCGTGTGCCGAGATCGCGGCGGGCATGACGCGCCTGCGGCCCCCGCCGTCCAAGTTCAAGTCCTTGGTCGCGGTCCTGGAGCGCGAACGCGTGCAGGGAAATACGCGCGTCGCGTTTTCGCAGCTCGGTTCCATGCTGCGGGCGGAAGACCCGTCGGTGTACAAGCGCGCCGGCGCGAAGCAGCTCAGAGACTACGCGGCAATGGCAGAGGAAGAAGGGATCGTGATACTGGGAACAAGCGACTGGGAGAACGGCAACCGATGGACAGCGCTACACCCTACTTATCATGGCAAACCACCGGAAGTGCAAGTGCAACCGGCTTCGTTTTAATCTTGGACCGCGATGATCTCACCGTGTCCTTTCGCGACCTTTTACGCGACGCGACGATCAGGGGGGTCCGACAGCGAACAGATGGTGTATACATATACAACAGATTCTGATGCGATAGCGAGTTTAGCAGTAAGACAAGGAGGTGTGTATGAAGGATTTCACGGGGGACACAAGGTACTGGAGAAAGGACATGCAGTGAAAACTCGATCGAAATAACGATGGCGGGTTGGAACTGGTGTACATTATCGTAAGGCATCTGCTCGACCATTAATTATTATCAGCCGCCGTTCGTCTGAGGGCCCTGCCAGAGGCCGTATGTTTTCCCTGGTGTCGTCTGCCATAGTCGTATCGTGCCTGAGAAAACGGACGATCAGTGAGTCAGGCGATAGCAGCCGAGACAGAACCAGTTCCACATACCGTCCTCTAAGAGCAGATCATGCGAAAGAGCGGCATAAGTTCGTGAGTCGCGCCATACATAGCGAATAGAGCGACAGAGGCGTACCACTTCCGCTGGCGAACATCTCCCCATCGGGGCTAAACTCGACACAATGCACCGGACCGTGATGTCCCTTCAAGACATCGCGCTCTGTCCCGTCCAAGCTGTGTATCCTCACCCACTCGTCCGTCGTGCATCCTGTCACAAACCTGTCTTGCAGCACCGGATGGATGGAGGCAGACGAAGGCGCGTATGGCAGGGTGAGGCTGTGCGCTTGGTTGCCGTTAGGCAGCGCCGGAATGAAAGATACCGTCTTCCCGGACGTGACGACCAGCCTGTTCGTCTGTGGGGACAGCTCCATGGACGTGATGGGGTTCGGGAACGCCAGGCTCGTGCTAAGCTGCCGTGTACGCAAGTCCCACCATCTGCAACGGCGAAGACGCAAGCAAAGATGTGACACGGGCGGGTCAGTATTTCTACATGCTAACATGGCAGGAACGGAACTACGCACTTGACAGCACCATCTTCGCCTGCCGTCACGCCGGTGTGCTCTCCCACCCACACCACGCTCTTCACGGTCCCTTCGTGCGACAGCGTAGCACCGGCCTCAAAGAAGAAGTCCGGTTCTGCGTCTGGTCGCCTCAGATCGAACATCCTGACTTTCTTCTCTTGGCCACCTGTGAGCAGGTGCATCGAACTGGGCGAGATGGCCACGCTGCGGACGATATGGTTGTGCGGAAACGAATGCAGCGCTTCCCCACTATACGTGTCCCATATTTTACTGCCAGCACGCCGTTAGAACCGCGTATGCACGATCGATGTACGCCTTGACGGGGCATGTTGGTGACAGACGTACGCTGTGAAGTCTGCGCTTCCGGAGGCGGCCCTCGACGTATCCGGGGAGAGCTTGCTCGACCAGACGGCACCCTTGTGCCCGAAGAACGTGCCTATCCAATCGCCCGTCCACTCGCGCAACATCGGGTTGCCGTCTTTGCAGCTGGAAATCAGGACGTACGTGCCGTCATCTTGGAGGGACGAGAACGAGAGATGGGTGACGGGTCGTGTGTGTCCGGGTGCGACAAGCGGTACTGACTTGGGGTGGGCTGCCATAATGTCGTTAAGAACGTTACGAGTAGAAGATGGTGGACGTCGTGTGCCGGAATCGTGAAGAGGGCGCACTGCGCTCTGAAGCAAGGAGGACGAACGACGAGGACAGTGACAAGACAGGATAAATGCCACGTGCCCCTCATCACAGACAACATCCTTCGGCGCCAATCGGTGTTTGTGTTTCTCGTCTGCAAAACTCCTCGTCGGTCGATGTTCGACGCGTCCTTATCGCTTTGTGTTCGTCGGGTGGGCACGCGAGGTGTGTATTATGATTTCACAGACTCACTGTTCGGAAGATGTCCTGTACCCTCGACAAAGCCGGTATCACCGATGCGTTGGCGAAGCACTTTCAGCGGCCGATGGCATATTTGCCCGGAAGTACATACCATGCATTAAGCATGGTCGTCATAGATTATAGATTACCGGTAAGTGCACTCGACGCACTTTATATGGATGTTCATAATGATGGTACGCAAGCCACACTTTTCGCCGATCGGGCAATATGCACGCATGCCTGTATAGCGACAATCCAGAGGAAGCTTCCACGGCTCTGTGCTTCCAAGTTCGAGCCTCAACAGCGCTCGTTCCACGCTTGCCCGAACGCCGTGCAATAGTTGCTCATTGTTCGGCGATGTCAAAGCCCAGCCTGGCTGTTTCGGAGGAAACCCAGCTTGTGGTCCTCGAAGCTAGCTCCAAGAGACATCTCCGCGCGAGATCTCAGTCGATAGCTGCAATCGTTCCATAGCAGCGAGATCTAGCCGCGCTGCGATGTTGAGACCAGTCTCATGATTTTGTGCTGATCGCCGGATACCACAAGCGAGCGCGGCGGATGCATAAAGGCCAGAAACAGGTGCGCAGTATGCGAAATAACAATCTAACACGTCCTTACGGTTTCCGCCAGGAATGGGTGCATATGGTCGCCTCACCCGAGGAGCCACTGGGAGATGTTTCAGCGCGATCGAGAGGATTTGCGTGGGAACAGCTGCGGGGTAGGACCCTGACTCGGTTTTTACGGGAACTCCTGCGACCGCGGCTCGTCGTATGCGACCAGAGTTGCTGCCTAATCGCCCCAATATCTCCCGTCGTGTGCTCTGGTGGGCTCTGGAATATGGCTCCGATAGCGCTGTGCGAGACCACGGCTCCATGGACGAAGTGTGCCGTGCAAGTGGCGGAACTATCATCCCCGAGGCTGACTCTGCGGTGCGCGTCGCTGTCAACTTGGATGGCTATGTTCGCGCTCACTTACTTTAGTTATCGGCTAGCCTACGAGTAACAAATTTCCGTTAGATGGCATCAATCCGCCGTACAAAATCTTCGCGACGCGTAAGAATGAACGAAAGACGCGGTCATGTGACTATTTCGCAAGTGTTTTGATGGATTGCGTGCTTCTGTCCATCGAGTGGTCACTCTTCCTCATCTCGCGCAATAGCCCCTCGAAATGTTGAATCCGCGAAAATACACGGTCGCCACAGCTCATTCAAACGACAGACTCGTGTCATGCGCGACGCCGCCCGCGAGAGCCCAGGAACACGAGTATCCTCAAAAGCGCCTCCCACTATTTACGGGCACAGCAGAAGCCCGCCTTTCCTTCTCCCGGTCTGCCTCTCAATCAGAGCCACTTGACGCGCCCGTCAAGCGTGGTTATACCTGGTTCCTGATCCCTCTGCCACCTATATAGTCTCCCTGTGGAAAAGAACCCACCGTCCCTTAGCCCCCCTTCCTTTCAGCGACCATGTCATCGTCCGCGGCAATAGCCAAGGCGAAGCAGCTGGGCAAGCGCGTGATCGGCTTCCCCTCTGAGGAGGAGCGAGTCCCCATTGTGTCCGTCGCTCACTGGATACGAGGCCTCTCGCAGGACCCTTGGCGTGATGTACGTACACCGATCACGTCCTCCGTCGATCTTAGCTCATCGAAAATGTTATATGTAGTTCCTGGACTACCTGGTGTCCCTCTTCCCCATCCTGACATGGATCTCGCGGTACAGTGAGTCGCTAGCAAATTTCTCCCCGATGAGCGCTAACGTAGCATTCCTGTAGACTTTGGTTGGCTCACCGGTGACCTCGTTGCTGGTATCACCGTCGGTATTGTTGTCGTCCCGCAGTCCATGTCATACGCCCAGGTCAGTCGCACCGCCTCACATTTCATCATTTCCGACGCTGATCGCCTTTATGTCGCCCAGATCGCCACTTTACCACCGGAGTACGGACTCTACTCCTCCTTCGTTGGTGTGCTCATTTACTGTGTATGTCTGCCAATTTCGTGCATACCCATGGCAGTACCTAACGGCGTTGCGTCCACAGCTCTTTGCGACGTCAAAAGATGTGTCGATCGGCCCGGTGGCCGTCATGTCCCTCACCACCTCACAAATCATCGCCTATGTAAACCAGCACCACCCGGGCGAATGGCCGGCCCCGCAGATCGCCACAACCGTCTCCTTCATCTGTGGTTTCATCGTGCTGGGCATCGGTCTCTTGCGCTTGGGATGGATCGTGGAGTTCATCCCAGCACCGGCCGTCAGTGGTTTCATGACTGGCTCTGCCATCAATATTGCCGCAGGTCAAGTTGCGGGACTAATGGGCGAAAGCGGATTCGAGTGAGTATCTTATAATTTCGTCTAGCCACATCCATAATCTGATGTCCACTAGTACTCGTGCAGCAACCTACAAGGTCATCATCAACTCCCTCAAGTTCTTGCCCCAGTCTAAACTGGACGCGGCTTGGGGAGTCACCGGTCTCTTCTCCCTGTACGCCATCCGCATGACGTGCGACTATCTTGGGCGGCGGTACCCTCGCCGAAAGCGGTTCTTCTTCTTCATCTCGACGTTCCGCAACGCCTTCGTCATCATCATCCTTACCATTGCCGCGTGGCTTTATTGCCGCGACCGCAAGAGCAAGTCTGGGAAGTACCCCATCAAGATTTTATTGACGGTGCCTCGCGGCTTCAAGCACGTCGGTGCCCCCGTCATCGACTCGTCGCTCGTCTCTGCGCTGGGCCCCAAGCTGCCGGTCGCGACCATCATTCTTTTGCTCGAGCATATCGCCATCTCGAAGTGTACGTGCTCTCCTCGTCATCGAGCCTGGACTTGGCTGATGAGTCATTTTGCTCTCCACTAGCTTTCGGCCGTGTGAATGGCTACAAGATTAACCCGAACCAGGAGCTCATCGCCATTGGCGTGACAAACACTGTCGGCACCGTGTTCAACGCCTACCCGGCGACCGGCTCCTTCTCTCGCTCGGCGCTCAAATCGAAGTCCGGCGTCCGCACGCCCGCCGCCGGCATCATCACCGCGATCGTCGTCATCGTCGCGCTGTACGGCCTGACCCCGGCCTTCTTCTGGATCCCCTCCGCCGGGCTGTCCGCGATCATCATCCACGCCGTCGCGGACCTCGTCGCGAAGCCGCGGCAGGTGTACTCCTTCTGGCGCGTGTCGCCGCTCGAGTTCGTCATCTGGTTCGCGGCCGTGCTCGTCACGATCTTCTCGACGATCGAGGACGGGATCTACACGTCGATCTGCGCGTCGCTCGCGCTGCTGCTCGTGCGCATCGCGCGCCCGCGCGGGTACTTCCTGGGCAAGGTCACGCTGCGCGGGGGGGCGAGGCAGGAGGAGACGCGCGATGTGTATGTGCCGCTAAAGCCCAAGGCGAGCCTCATCAACTGCGACGTCAAGGTCACGCCGCCTGCACCCGGCATCGTCGTGTACCGCTACGAAGAGAGCTATCTCTACCCCAACGCGTCGCTGCTCAACTCTGCGCTCGTCGACCACGTCAAAGCCACCTACAGACGCGGCAAGGACATGAGCCTCGTCAAGATGAGTGACCGGCCATGGAACGACCCGGGACCGAAACCTGGTCAGGACGAGACCGCGGAGAATTTGAGGAAGCCCGAGCTGCAGGCGATTGTGCTGGACTTGTCAGCAGTGTACGTATTCTACCGGTGCCCACCGCCTGATTCATGCGCTGACATGTTCTTCTACTTTAGATCTCAAATAGATACCACCGCTGTCCAAGCCCTCATCGATACTCGCAACGAAGTAGAACGGTGGGCGGACCATAGTGTAGACGTGAGTCCACATCATCTACGACAACCCTTCAGTCACTAATCCTCCATACCAGTTCCACTTCGCCACCGTCCTTTCCCCCTGGATACGCAGAGCCCTCATCGCCGGCGGGTTCGGCATCGGCGCGTCCGGCCGCGTGCCCACCGAGATCGCACAGGTCGTCTCCATGGGCGACACGCGCAAAACGGCGAACGCGACGGAGAAGTCGTCCGACATCGAGGCGATCAGCGTCGCGGAGGAGCTGCGCGACGACTCGTCGTCGCCGTCGCCGTCGTCCGAGACGGACGAGGCGCCTATCGCGCTCGAGAACACGCCGTTCTTCCACTTCGACATCACGTCCGCGGTGAAGGCGGCGGAGTACGCGCTCCGGCGCACGGACTCGTCGTCGATACGCAAGGGCTCGGTCGACTCGGGGAAGCGGCCGTTGTCCTCGACAGTCTTGATTTCTGACCGCTGACAGTGCACCACGACCTCGTCATGACATACCTCTCACGTAGGATTCCCCTTCCTCGGACCCAAAATTTTATGTAATGTGTACTGTAGGTTTCTTGGACACGGATGTATCTGTACCCTGCTATCATTATTCACCTACTACCATCATCGTCTCTGGGATAGAACAGTGCCCACTAGAGAGTGGTGAAGTTCCACTGTCTACTTATGTGGAAAGCTCTCGCCTGAGGTCTCAAAATATTGAATACTGAATATTACGCTCTGTTTCACTCGCGTGGAATCTCGTGCCAAGTCACGGATATTTTTACTTCTTGCACACGTAGCACCCGAGTAACCTCATAGGTATGTGCGACCAATAAGCACGCAGTCTCATACTTATTTCGCATGCCATGTTCTTTACAGGTTTGGAAACATAAGCGTCGTCAAGGTTCACCGTATCATAGGTCACAGTACTCTACACGACTGTTCCCATACATAATGCAAGTATGCCGCGGCACTGCGACCTTCTTGTCATGCCTAAATCTCAGGCTGCACAGTTTTATGTGAGCGATGCTATACACCGATATTCGGATGTAGCAATGAACATACCTTGATTACGGTCGCCGTATTTGCCATCTATGAAAATGCCATCGATGGCTTCTTCTAAATTCGTGGATGAAGGTGAGTGTTCTACAATGTTGTTCTCGAATGAAAAATAATTACCTCTAGCGGCATGGGTGGGCGTAGGGCGAATGGTGTATACGAAGACTTTGTCCACCGGTTCATCTGATACCATAGTGAGCAACCACTTTGACATGGATACCAGTCAAGTCTCACGCACCTCTGGCCACATGGGAAGCTGCGCGGGCGACTTTGGATGGTTCGGCAAGCTTTCCAATCGTGACGCTGTACCCGTAGGAATTTTCAACGTCCCCGTCGGGCCCTGCCCGCGCTGCGATAGCAGCTTCAAAAACGACGTCAGCGTGGCATTCGCACATCTCGCTGGGAGGAACGTTCTACTCACGCGTTGGCTCGGCGGCCTTGCCGATAGTGACTCCATAGCCATAGGAGATCTCAAGAGGGTCGGGTTCCGCGCGGGCAACAACAGTGGGCTCTGCGCCGGTCTTGACTGTGCCACTGTATCCATATTCCGCCTCTAGTGGATCGGGCTCCGCGCGAGCAGCGACGGCCGCTTATTGCGATTCGTTTCGCGTCAGTACACTCGGGCCTCTCAATTATCGGAATCACTCACGAGTCGGTTCAGCAGCGTTCTTGATGGTCACGCCGTACCCGTAGGAGACCTCGAGCGGGTCAGGCTCGGCACGAGCGACTTTGCTCGGCTCGGCGCCGGTCTTGACTGTGCCACTGTATCCATACTCCGCCTCCAGTGGATCGGGCTCGGCGCGTGCAGCGACAGCCGCTGACAACCCTCCGCCTCAGCACAAGCAAACATCGAAATGAAGATCACATCGTCACTCACGAGTGGGCTCAGCGGCATTCTTGATCGTCACGCCGTACCCGTACGATACCTCGAGAGGGTCGGGCTCAGCACGAGCGACTTTGCTCGGCTCCGCCCCGGTCTTGACTGTGCCACTGTATCCATATTCTGCCTCTAGTGGGTCGGGCTCTGCGCGTGCAGCGACGGCCGCTTATTGTGATTCGTTTCGTGTCAGTACACTTGGGCCTCTCAATCACCATAATCACTCACGAGTCGGCTCTGCAGCATTCTTGAATGTGACACCATATCCGTACGACACCTCGAGAGGATCAGGCTCAGCACGAGCAACTTTGCTCGGCTCGGCACCGGTCTTGACTGTGCCGCTGTATCCATACTCCGCCTCTAGTGGGTCGGGCTCGGCGCGTGCAGCGACAGCCGCTAACAACCGGCCGTCTCAGCCCATGAAAACAACGGAATGAAGATTACGTCGTCACTCACGAGTCGGCTCAGCAGCATTCTTGAATGTGACGCCATATCCGTACGATACTTCGAGAGGGTCAGGCTCAGCACGAGCGACTTTGCTCGGCTCGGCACCGGTCTTGACTGTGCCGCTGTATCCATATTCTGCCTCAAGTGGATCAGGCCCGGCGCGCGCAGCGACAGCGGCTTGTGGCGATTCATGTCAGTACAGTGAGTACTATACCAATACCGCCATGTACTCACGAGTAGGTTCTGCACGGTTCTTGATGGTCACGCCATATCCGTACGACACTTCCAGCGGGTCAACCGACGCTGGCAAGGCAGCAGCTGCAAAGATGCCCCATCAGCGGCGTGTTACCAGTCGGTGTGAATCTCAACTGCTCACCGATGGTGGAGGGCGCGGCATATAGAATGGTGCAGAACACCAGGGACGCGTTGAGGCCAAACTTCATGGTGGTGGATCTGGGTGGATTGAACGGTGGGTAGGCGTACAGCTGCTTGTAGACCTTGGAGGTCAGTCCTTCGAGTTCACCAGTCTTTTATACCGTGCCCATCTCACTCAACGGCTCTTTTTCTGAATGTGAACTTCCCCATTTCTTGCAGCGGATGTCGTGCTATCCGACCAAAGTGCACTCAATATTTCCTTCCAAGTACTGTGCCTGTGCCGTTCGTACGTCCCTTGCATTTCTCCATGGTCAGCCGGTACAAGCCCGGATGTCCTATCTGTTGCTCGTTGACCGCCTTGACACAGAAGCCGTGTCTTCACGTCTCCTTGTCCGCGCACAATATGTCGTGCTCAACAGCGGACTGGCGGTGGCGCTTGGGAGCCTGGGATGCCGTGCTCTTGCCCCAGCGCGTTATCGAGTGCGACGGCGCCTGCGGGACTCGCGTACATGTGGTGTGTGGTGGCCAGGCGACCTGCACGCCACTTCGCGGATGAACGTCGATCAGTATCGACCGACGCCACAATCAGGGCAGCGCATGTTGCTGCTGTCTGTGAAGGACTGACTGTAAGTCAATTTCGTAATCTCATTCGACGTTGAGGAGGGCCGTATAGTGTGTACAACGGAGAGCTTTTGATAATCTCCGACACGGCGAATGGTCATGACTACAGTGCATTATCCTCGGTGCATTACCCTCGGATATGTTTTGTATCTGAATGTTCCTCTCTAGTTAACGCAAGTGTACAGGCACCTTGATGCCATTTAACTTCTACAGTTTCTACCCCGGTCCAGCTTCAGATGCTTTATCAAGTCCTGTAGAGGTAATCTGCGGTCGATCCCTGCTCAATGTTGAACCATACGTTCACATAATTGCCATCTCAAGTAGTAGCTCACCTTATCTGTATCTTATCGGCGGAGCACATCACCCACCACACCGTGTGGTGCAATGGCAAACCATCAGACAGCCGGACAGACAGACATGTTGACGTTCGAGTGGCGTTGATCTGCTCACGACTGTATATCAAGTCAAGTCAGTATGTCAAACGCGCCGACGGCTGCACGGGCTGGCCTGAACCGGATCCTCCTGGATTTCCGAGGTTCATCCATATACAAGTCGGGCGAGGGGTAGGTGGAGAGGAATGAACAGGTAGGGTCCCACCTGTTCTTCCCCGCTTCTGCCCTTCTGTCTGCGTAGCTGCACCCTGCGTCATGGTCAACTTGAAGGACGAAGAGTACAAGCTCCTGCCCGACGCCGAGTCGGCGCAGGACTTGGAGGACAATTCACACAACGCTGCGGGGTCGCGTTCACGCCTTGTTCGCTTTCTCTGCGGGGTGTTGGTACTGCAAAGCGTCATCATCCTCGCACTTCTTGCAGTCCAGCTTCGAGGTGACCGCACGCAATGCACTTACGACTCGCAGATATTGTACTGTGAGTCCAATGTTTATGTCTATGGCTCAATTGCTCACATGCCATACAGCTCCTGCTGCAGATGTGATCTCCTATGAGCCAGTCAATTTCGTGACGGGTTTGTCCAAGGTCACAATATACCGCGACGAGCCCTCAGAGGCGGTGGACAAAGCCTGGCTCGATCTGTACAATGGTGAGCTGGACGTACCCAACTTGATGTGTGCCTCCGAACCTGACCGCTGCTAGACTTTGGCATCTCGCAGGTTCCTAAGTCGGTGGCGAAGCTGCTGCCAAATAAGACGTTGCCCATCCCGAACAGCGACGGGCATTATGTCACGTCGCTTGCGGTATTCCACCAGCTGCATTGCCTGGTCAGTATTATGTCCGCATATTTTGCAGGAAATAAGTGCTCACATTCGAATACAGAATGTGGTCCGTAGGGCCCTTCGCCCAGACATCTACATCGATCCGGTGACTGGTAGCCTTGGCGTTATCTCGAAAGAGACATTGCCAGACCATTTGGGCCACTGTATCGACGGTATCCGACAGGCCTTGATGTGTGGAGGTGATATCAGGTACGCTTGACCCTAACCTTCTTCAATGTGGCCCTGGACCTGACTTTTGAACGTCGAACGACAGCCCTATCGTGTGGGAATGGAGTGAAGAGGAACAGCAGGCGGTGCCTAACATGGACGTCGTGCACTCCTGCCGAAATTACGACGCAATCATGGACTGGGCGAAGGAGAACCACATCAAGTACACGTGGGACAAGTCGATCCATGAGCTGGATGATATCTGACAAGGTCGTCTAAACTCATCCTTGCCAGACCCATTTGTAAATTACTGTTTCAGATTAGGGTTGCGTTCAAAGTCCGCTCAGGTACACGGCGACTGGGTACGCGGCGTTTATACACAGCATCTTGATTGGTCCTATTTGTACACACGCGACTCTCGAGTACGACGACCACCAAAGCCAAAGAAAAGCCTCTTCATCATGCTCATCTGCACTCTCTGACCCAGCACTAACACGTCTCTCACGTTTCTCTGGCTCCTCCTATGGTCTGTGCTTAAATCGTATGAGAACCTCTTGCTATTTTGGCCAATTCTATGTGTCTCGTCATCTGTATGCACCATCATCTCACTGACTTTCTCTTCGCTGACACATATTTGGCCAAATTACCTGCCACGCACGACTACTTCAGAGACCATGGCTTTGCCTTTTTTGCGAGCAGCGGCTGACCCTATATAGCGGGGTGGCTCTTTGGGCGGATGGCCTGGCTCACGACGCGTTAGAGTCTTCTCTGCTCTCTAATTCCCTGGTCCATTCATCGTTTGGTGGACCTTCATCGCGGCCTGGTCCCATCTTGACGGTCTTGGTTCAGACGCTTTTACTCCGGCAGCCCGCATCGTCCCCGGTTGGAAGTTCCCACAGAATAGATGATGATGATACCGCCCGTCTCCTCTCAATGCAGAGGTTCAATGACCGTTCTCTCCATGGACTGCATCGAGGCCCTTCGAAACATACCAGCATCCATGCTACGGTCTCACAGAGAGCGACCCGCGCCCTCGTTATTCGTGACGCCATCGTTCCATGTGATACGATTTGACCGTAGTCCGCCAGGAACCACCAATTGCGCCAGCGAACGTTGACCGGTGAATGGATCCTGTGGCTCTCTGGTCGCATGCGCAGTGCCTCGCGATTGTTGCGAGGCAGTTATTCCTATCATGTACCCTGAAATCGCAGCCTGGAAGCACGGAATCAAACTCACCGCCCGCGCAATTTCAAAGCAGGAATATTTGTGCTCATCGATACGGCCTTGATACCATCCCGAGCTCGTCGTGTACCACGATGTAGGATGCGCGCTCGCGGCATCTATGCCACTGGGCTCGTCGTCGCGCGTGCCGACGACGCCTCGTTGCATGACGTTTGTGGGGTAGATTCAGAACAGATTCAATCATACGAGTCTCTGATGTTTGATGCTATTATTGGATTAGCACCGGCAGCTGCAGTGACATCAGTCCCGCTTGAACTGCTCAGCTCAACTGCATCAGTCTCCCTGGCGTTATATAAAAAGGGTAGATCCTCGATGGCATCCTTCAACTCTTCCAGACACCCCTCTCTTCACCACCACCACCACACAGCACATTCAAGCCATGGCTCTTGCCAAGGTACTGGCCTCCGATGTCTGCGAGATGCAGACGATACTCACCGCCCGTCCCAGCACATCAACGCGGAGCAACTCCTCAAGCAGTCAGAGGTACGCGTCGCGCTTGACAGGAGTGCATGAACACGGACTGACGCTATGCACGCAGGACAACCATGACGAGAAGTTGGCCCACCGTCACAGCATTCATAGCTCCAACAAGCACCACATTGAGGGTGCCTATGCTGCACGTTATGGAACGAGTTCCATCCCGAAGTACAAGCTGCCGAGGCAGGGTATTGACGCCAGGGCGACCTACCAGCTCATTCACGATGAGCTCACACTCGACGGTTCCCCCAACCTGAATCTCGCGTCCTTTGTGCACACCTGGATGCCCGACGAGGCTAACAAGCTCATGATGGAGAACATCTCGAAGAATTTGATCGACCAGGACGAGTACCCCATGACCCGTGCGTCGCGCCCTCGTATCTCTCTAG
The DNA here is from genome assembly GCA_001969225.1 of Ceriporiopsis andreanae CBS 279.92. NCBI lineage: Eukaryota > Fungi > Basidiomycota > Agaricomycetes > Polyporales > Meruliaceae > Ceriporiopsis > Ceriporiopsis andreanae. The sequence goes on along the minus strand of ALYI01003689.1, from coordinate 65,464 downwards.
CGCTGTTCTAACCATCCTGCGTCGTATCCAGAGGTGATCCACACCCGGTGCATCTCCATCCTCGCTGATCTTTGGCACGCGCCCGACGCGCACCACGCGATCGGCACGGCGACTACGGGTTCCTCGGAAGCCATTCAACTTGGCGGTCTCGCCATGAAGCGCATCTGGCAGGCCAAGCGCAAGGCTGCAGGCAAGTCTATCCACGAGCCAGGCCCGAACATCGTCATGGGCGCGAACGCGCAGGTCGCGCTCGAGAAATTCGCGCGCTATTTCGAGGTCGAGTGCCGCCTTGTCCCCATCTCAGAGGAGAGCCACTACTGTCTGGACCCGAAGAAGGCGATGGAGTTCGTCGACGAGAACACGATCGGTGTCTACGTGATTCTTGGAAGTAAGTTGATATCCTCGAGTTTTATGAGGTGTTGTACTGAGCAATCTGCAGGCACTTACACCGGTCACTACGAGCCCGTCAAGGAGATGTCCGACCTGCTCGACGAATACCAAGCGCGCACGGGTAACGACGTGCCAATCCACGTCGACGGCGCATCGGGTGGATTCATCGCACCGTTCGCTTCGCCGAAGCACGAGTGGGACTTCAAGATTCCGCGCGTCGTCTCCATCAATACTTCAGGACACAAGTTCGGGCTGTCGTACGTCGGCGTCGGCTGGGTTGTGTGGCGCTCGAAGGATTTCCTCCCCAAAGATCTCATCTTCGAGCTCCACTACCTTGGATCGGTCGAGTACTCGTTCTCACTCAACTTCTCACGCCCGGCGCATCCCATCATCGCACAGTACTTCAACTTCGTCCACCTCGGCTTCGAGGGCTATCGGGCGGTCGCGCTCGACGATTTGAAGAACGCTCGCCTGCTCAGTCGCGCGTTGGAAAAGAGCGGGTTGTTCATGGTCCTCAGCGACATTCACAGGCCGCGCCCTAGCCTCCTCACGAAGGCCGCCATTGGCTGGGACGAAGAGAATGCTGATGTACGCGCTTGCGTTCTTCTATTGTTTCAGCGCTGACCGGAGCCCTGTCATCTCTAGAACTACATTCCTGGCCTCCCTGTCGTATCCTTCCGCTTCTCGGACAACTACCGCCAGAAGTACCCGGAGGTGCAGCAGAAGTGGGTGCAGACGCTGCTCCGCGCCAAGGGGTGGATCGTCCCGAACTACGAGCTCGCGCCGGACCTGCAGCAGGTCGAGATTCTCCGCGTAGTCGTGCGCGAGAGCGTCACTGCCGTTATGGTCGACCGCCTCGTAGCGGACCTTGTGCGTAACTATTTCTTGTTGGTATCGTGCTCCATACTCAGTAGCTTCTACGTGTATAGGTTGAGATCGTGGAAGATCTTGCCAGCCAGGACTCGCCCATGCACGCCCTCAACGAATTGCAGTCCCGTCGCACCGCAGAACATCACCACGGCCGCCTCAGCCCAGGATCGGGCAGCAAGCCGAGTGGCACGTACGCGAAGCCGTGCTAGTTTCGAGCTGTCGCATGACTATATGACGGCTATTACACAAAAGTTAGGCACATTGAATGCTTTGTACGCTATCGTTAGAAAGTCCAGAAGAAGAAAAGAGAGCGGTTGTTGTATTTGTATTACTCTTTGAAGTGTACTACTAGTTCCCAAAAGCAAATTTGGCGCATTCACGAGTTCAAAACATGGTTCACAGCGTGATCTTCGCTTCGCCTGATGCCCGCCGTGGCCAACATGCTCCAAAGCTATGGAACGCCGCTGTGTCGGGATTTTCCTTTTCGGCCCAAGCAGCGCACGTGCACAAACAAGGGCAAACTACGCGTCCTTCATGGGCGTCTACACGCTCACTTCTTCCTCAAATTAGCCTTCACCACTCTCGACGACCTCGACGACGACCATCTTCACGTGTCCAAACAGAGAAGAGTATTTGAAAGATACATTTGCATATGACAATGAGCTCAAGCTCGCAGATGTGCGTATTCTAGAATCTCAGTCTCACTCTTTTCTGAACATGGAACTCCTACAGACCAGTACCGGATGCCCCGCTAACGCGCCTGCCGTCTTTTGTACTTCCACCACCGGACAAGACGCCATCGTTCACAATCAACTCCGCCAATAAGTCGTATAAGCACCAGTATGCCAACATCTACTTCGTGAGGTTGCGGTTGCTCCGAGAGTTCGTGGAGGAGAACGCGAAGAAGAGGTGGAAAGAAATCGCCGGTACGTGTGGCTATGTCCTTGCATCGGCGCGTGGTGTTTACTATACACGAAAACAGGTGATCCAATCTTCATACCGCGAGTACTTGACGTGATCAAGGGTCAGCTGTGTTATGTCATTGGCACGGTATACATGGACATGCCCTTGAAGCCCAACGTCCTCGATGACGTCGCGCGAGATGTACGTTCCACCGTGTTTCTACTTCTGGGATATTACTGATAGAATCTATTGGTGCCACAGCACTCGATACCTGCGCCTCCGCCTCGACAAAAGTACCACTCAGAAGACGACAGTACAATGCTCGAAGACGAGTCCGGACGTATCCGGTTAGTGGGCGAGCGGTTGAAATCGACGCAGGTCGTGACCGGCGTAATTATTGGCGTACTGGGCATTGAGACTAGCGGGGGAGACTTCGAGGTGGTGGACATCTGCTTTGCAGGCATGGCACCACAGCCAAAAGGGGAGTCTACGGCGGACGCTGAGGCCATGGACATCGACGGTGAGCTACAATTCACCTTATTGTACGTCACCTTCGAGCTGACTGTAACTTGGCCGCATTCCAGAATCTCCTGATGCAGGTGAATGGATAGCGTGCATCTCCGGACTCGAAGTCGGCGCCCCTTCTCCTTCGGACGCTCAACTACAGCTTCTAGTAGAGTATCTGACCGGTGAATCTGGTGGCGAGTATGACCAGGCAGGCGTTTCGCGGATATCGCGGCTCATTATCGCTGGCAATTCACTCGCACCTGTCGTAATCACCGAGGAGGTGGACACAAAAAAGACTGTTCGTGCCCTTTCTTACCGCGAAACCTGCCGTATTATTAATTAAGATCACTCTAGCGGCGATATGGCCATGACAGCACCACTTTCTCGCCACACCCAACCCATGCGTTGGCGGCCTGCTTGCAGGATATCGCACGCAGCATGCCGATACACCTGTTGGCAGGCGCCACTGACCCGTCTGGCACTATCCTGCCGCAGCAGCCACTGCCACGCGCTATGTTTGGCGGTGCAGCCGCCTTTAGCTCGTTCGCAACGGAGTCAAATCCGACATACCTACACCTCGGCACGTCGCCGCCGCCAGAAACGCCCACCAACGGCAAGGCATCTTCCTCGAAATCTAAGACTAGCTCCTCTTCAAAGGCCTCGTCACCATCACGGACGCCCGACCGGACGCTCCTCGTACATTCTGGGCAACCGCTGGAGGATATGTTCCGCTATGTGCCTTCGCCGCCAGGCACGCGCCTGGGACTCGCGGAAGCAACGTTACGCTGGCGGCACCTCGCGCCGACGGCGCCCGACACGCTCTGGTGCCACCCATACTTCACGCTCGACCCGTTCATCCTCGGCACGACGCCAGACCTGTACATCGTCGGGAACCAGCCGGAGTTCCGCACCAGACTCGTGGTGGAACGGCCCAAGGATGGCGAGCGAGAAGACGAGAAGAAGTGCCGCATTGTGCTCGTCCCAGGGTTCAGGGAGACAGGCATGCTCGTGCTGGTGAATCTGCGCACGCTGGCAGTGCGCACCGTGCGCTTCGCGGTGGAGGGCATGAGTGCGGGTGGGGCGCAGAGCTGAGACAGGGCGGATGACTGAATAGCTAGATATGTGCCCGCTTGGGCGTTGCATGCTTCCGTGCCTACCTTAGCACTTACTACGTAGCTTCGTAATCGCAACTGCCATTCGCTGCACAGGTCCGGACAGGCGTGTCTCCAGCGCTGCTGCACGACCACCTACACGGGCACAATACCGATCGCATCCTGCATCCTTTGACATGTCCGGCGGCATTTCCGCGGTGCTGACGAAGATCAGCAGAGACGTGCGGCAAACATATGTCAGAGACGTCGAAGCGATCACAGATCGTATGTGATTAACTTTCTGGCTGCATGAAACAAATCGTGTCTATATGTCTGTTCCGTCTGTTGACGAACTACGTAGCCATGACACGAATACCAGCAGGAAACAGGTCTGGCCATTGTTGATCCAGCGATGTACAAACAGGATATCACAACTATGAGCCGCTTTCAAAGTGCGACAAGCAGGGGAGCAGAACAAAGCGCACTAGCGAAACACCACTAGAGGCACGTCCCTCCGCTCCTCAACGGTTTCTTCGCTGGATTGGCCGACAGGATACTGCGAAACACCCGACACGGGGGACCGGCGAGGCAAGAGGTGTGAGGGCAAGCGCGGGAGGGCCTTGAACATCATCCGCAGCGAGTTTTGCGATGCCGACCGCCGTACCCGTTGCAGCGGTACGCGCGTGAGACGCGCCCGCTTGCATGGGCGACATCGTGAGGCCGCACCGATGGAGTGGATATGGGTTGGGCGCGAGGCTGCAGGGCGGGACGAGATGTGTGGACTGCGGAGCAGGCCTGGGGAGCTCGGTGTGTTCGTTCGTTCGCGTGAACACAGACTTGGTTATATACTCCTGCAAAGCGGCATACTGAGCCCGTATAGATGCCAAGGCCAGCTGCGCTGCACATCTTCTGCACGTCATTGAGCCCGCCGACGGCAGAGACACTTTGGATTAACCTTTCCTTCGTGATTTTGAAGGAGTTCGCGTGTGCAAGGAGCTGCAAGGAGAGCATGCTCGCTGGCGGGCGCCGGCTGAGTGGCCAGATGGCGACCGGTAGTAATCCCAGGCGTTGCTTCCTCTGAATTGACGATCTCTGTCGCACGGGAAGTGGCGAACCACTCGCTTGGAAATCAAGACCAAGAGTGACACCAGAAGAGGGGGTCGCCTTGGTTGATTTGAGATGGAGATGTGCATATGTGCGATCGGTGTGAGAATGTGTATGATGTTTAACTTGGTTACGGGAATTGTTGTAGTGGGAGGATGTTGTCTATTTGAGCACTTTTGCACATTTTTCAGTTGGGCCATGTATAGGGTCTGTGTTTATCATACCATCCGCACGTCGTGTCGCGAGACGACCGGCGTCGTGTACCGTGCCGCAACGGGTGTTCGTATTCCACCCGTCGTCGGTTGGTCTGACCCTCAACAACCGACAACCGCGTTGTGACGCATCCAGGGCGACAAGCAGCTTCCATGTCCTTCACCAATTCGAAGACGACAGGTCGCGACGGTTGTAGAGTGTTTGCTACCACACGAACAAGGGCAAGGGGGCGCAGATACGTCTGCGCCCGAGCGCTGTCTTCTCTACGCCGCTTTGCGTGCCTGGCAGTTCAGGACGACGAGTTCGGCGTGTCGACAAAGCAAATAGGCGTCTGTCCGGCATTCCATGACGCGACTCGGACGGAGTGCCGCAGGACATATCCGCAGCTCTACGGTTCATTCTGGTGAGGTGCCCGACTTCCAGAAGCAGCGCTCCGTTTCCCAGGGCGCACCGATTTCCATGGTTTGCCGCATGCTCACTGGACCAAGCGTGTGAGTGTGACCTGGCTCGGGAGGAAGTTGACAAATACGAACCCTTGTACCCGAGGAATGCCTGGCGGGGAACAGTTCCTGCGCAGCAGGGTCGCCAACGTGTGATCGAGGGAGGCTGTATACGCAGCAGTGATCGTAAAGGCAAACTCACCCCCGGTGGCCTCGGTGTTGCGGTGGCATATTGGGATTACGAGGAATGAAACCACCCAGGACAACGGGCTCCCCCAGTGCGGGGAATCATCGAATGCAGCACCCGTTGCCGCACGCCTCCAATTGTCGAGGGCTAGGCGGACTCAGCTTTGTGAGCAGGCTGCGGAAATGCCAGCGTCGTGTGAGACACGGCTGCTATTTTCTATATTGTTAACCTCTGATTGCTCATCTGGCGGTAGGATTTCCGAGGAGGAGGAAGGGAGGAAGAATCAAAAGACGTTGATTCAGATTGCTGGACGAGCGCTAACAACAAACTGACCTCGAGTCCCGGTATGGGAATTTAACGCCCAACGAGCCAAACTGTCGGTTCTGCCACGCGCGATCCCTGCCTCGATCTCAGATCCCGAAAGGGTGCTCGGGAATCGTTTGAACTCCCATCAGCCCATTCACGCCTCTCTGCCGCGAGGTCTTCACGCCTTTATCCGCAGTAAATTTGCCGTGTGGTATGCTCGCAGACACGTTATCTGTGCATTGAGTCACAGCTCTTATGCGAAGAGAAGGTGGGTGTCGTGGGTTCTCCGCTCGGGCGTTGCTAGTCTCGCAGGATTGCGCGAGAAAGTATGCACCGATTCGTATGTGATTGCTCGTTTACCGCCTGCCTTACCTCAACCTGACCCGCTTCTCTCAGGACTGTGGGTGGTCCGTTGGCGTGAGTAAGTCTAATATTATAGTGTTCTTTCCAGACAGGCCGCTTACACACTACCAGCTTCATCGTTCACATTCATTCCGGTGACTGCGCGAGCAGCCAATCATCCCGGTGTGTGAAACTCCTTCCGGAATCCATGGACCCATCTTGTTTCAGATCTCATCTAATTGCCTCAGAGGCGTTCGTGGAATTATCTAATGGTCAGCGCACCGATGCTGCCAGGCCCTGCCGTTTCCACACTCGTGTCGTGCATCTTCATGTTTTCACAAGTGTTCTGCTGCGCACTCGCCCATTGGTCACCAAACGACGCGTTCCCAGTCCACGAGATGCTATAAAACGGCTGATTTTGCCTCTCAGGCTTAGGCAACTTGCTCCCCCCGTTCATCACCTTACTCTACCTCACCGACCTCACGACCGCCACGATGTTTTTCAAGGTAGCGCTCCTGTCCCTCCTGCCTCTTGCCCTGGCCCGCCCTCAGTACGACTACGGTCCCCCGGCGGCGCCGGCTAGCCCGACCTCGACCGCGGCGACACCATCTGGCTCGACCAACACACTGGCTTCGAGCTCACAGGTCATCGTAAGCATTGACCTTCACTTCATCTATTTCATGCTTCTTAGCGAGTTATATTGTAGGTTACTGTCTCTCCGGGTGGCGCTTTCACCTTCTCCCCGTCCGACATCACGGCGGCGGTCGGTACCCTTGTCACGTTCTCATTCCCGGGGTGAGTCCAGTGCATTGAGCATTATCTGTCAGAGTCGATATTCACATGTACATCCAGCCAAATTGCCCACTCCGTGACCCAGTCGAGCTTCTCAGACCCATGCTCACCATTGTCAGGCGGCTTCGACTCTGGTCTCGTCAGCGGTTCAGGGGAGACCTTCTCTGTCAACGTCACTGATGCCTCGCAAAGTACGCACCGTCATTAAGGTCACACGACACGCAGCTAATATCCTCTCTCTAGCCGTCTACTTCATGTGCAAGTTCCCCGCTCACTGTGGTCTCGGTATGGTCGGCACCATCAACGCGCCCTCAGGAAGTGCCAACGGCAGCTTCTCGTCCTTCCAAGCCGCCGCGATGGCCATTGGTGCCAATGAGGCTAACGTGAGTTATTACACTGCAATACTTATTAGTAGTGGTCACTGACATCGGGGTTTACAGGTCCCAGACAATGGCCCCGTCACTGGCGGTCAGGGCGCCGTCGCCGCCACCGGTCCAATCACTGGCACCCCAAGTGTCACCGGTGCATCACCAACGTCGTCCACGTCCACGTCGCCCACGAGCGGCGGTGGCCAGAACGGTGCCGCGCAAACCCCGGTGAACGCCCTCCTCGCGTTCGTCGCTGTCGCGTTCGGCTACGCGGCTCTCCTCTGAGTCTGAGGACGGGTAGCGGACTTCTGCAATTTACTGGTGCTGCATTAGAGATAGTCACGCTAGTCGCTGTTCATACTCTCGTATCTGGACATGTTCTGGATTTTACCCTCTGTCCCGCATTAATATGATCATCCTTCCCTGGTATACCCAGTCGCTCAACCGACTCATTGACTTCCCATGTCGCATAACAGACAGTCTTAGTACAATGTACTGAGTTGGGTGAGAACGCATAAAATCTCGGGAACATCGGTGAAAATTTGTCAAGCGAGGCTATATTTGTTTTTCTTACCCGCCTACATGTCAGCAATCCAGCGAGTTAGTCGAGTGTTAGTCGCCGCACCTTCAGCCTCCCCGTCGGTGCTGCCAGATGCTGCCGTGTTGTCCAAAGCTCTTGTCGATCATGCCATCAAATTTGCCGCGTGCGTGTGCATCGCGGATATGGGCGCCTACGGGCGCTAGTACCTGCGCAGGCACGTAGCGATGGCCGTGGCCTGCTCTTGCTCTCTTACCTTCTCCTACCTAGAACAAACATCTCAAAATGTTTGCCAGACTACCTCAAATGCTTCCCTTTACCTTCCCGGTGGACGAGCCGAAACTGGCGTTCCGCAGCCAGCCGGGTGGGATCGCCAAACTCGCAACTACGCGCGTGAGTGCTTCGGAGGTATCCCGCGAATGGTGGCTCATACGACGGCTTTTGCAGAATATACCAGAGACTGATAACTATTGGAATCAAGTGAGTGACGCCAGCCTTTGCCCCGATCTCGACTAAATGTTTGGGCAGTATCTGGAGCTGTTCGACACAGCATCCGATGTATTTACTCTAATATCACCTCACGATGGTACGTGGCCATGTCCCTCACGCCTCCATATACTCATCTGCAAACAGTGCGCCGCGCGCTATATGATGCCCCTGAAAATGTCGCTACACTCATACGCGTCATCTCAAACCGACTATTCAATCTTGTGTCTGACCACACATTCCCTACACCTCCGAATGCCACTATGACCTCCTACGCAACGACGTTTATTAGAAACAGTACCGGGCGCAAGGAGCGTAACGCCACGACCGAGGTGCTTAATTGTCTGCGCATATTGCAACGCGTACTGCCAGTGGTATTCGAGACAGAAGGCGACTCCAGTCGGATGGAGATGGAGGTGTTCTGGAAACGGGAAATGACCCCGGATGTTGCGGTCCACGATCCTGAGCCTCAACATGCACAGTTCGTTATCGAAGACGACGAAGACGACGAAGACGACCACCCAGAGGCGCCTCCGGCAGAATCGTCCAAGAAAGTCCCATCGAAGCCTCAAGGTAGCAAACTCCTGCCTTCGACGGCAGAGCGACTATTCAGCTGCCTCGTCGACTTGCTCTTCTGCTGTGGTTTCACCGTCCCTACGAAGATCCAAGTCGACCACTACAAGATCAACTATATTATCTGGTGAGTCCTGGACACCACACACGCATCACCGTTATCGGGGACTGACTGTCTTTGACAAAGGGAGAAGGGTGTTGGTTCCACGGTAGACCTTGGCCCAAGCCATGCGTTTGAGAATAATAGAACAGAAGTGCTGCGCACACTTTTAGTACTATTTTCCAAACAGATCTACGCGCCCCCGTCAATCCTTTTCACCTCACCTTCCCTCTATACGCTACACTTCGTTCAGCGTACCCCACGACGCGACGTACTCACAATCTTGTGCTCGTTGCTCAATACCGCGATGAATTCTCCATCAGCGAGCAGTGGTAGCATCATCGGCGGTGTTGCAGGCAGGTTGCCGTACAACCATCTCGTCTTTAAGGGAGAAGACCCCAAAGTAAACCTCACGGGCATGTGCCTTCAGGTCCTCTGTGTGCTTCTGGACTTCCAAAGCGGGAGTGCACGAGATGTACCCGGCGCTGATAGCAGTGACTCGTCGCCAACTGCTAAATCCAATGCATTCCGGTACTTCATCGCCAAACTTGTAAGTGTGCAGGACTGTATGCGCTACACTTGCTTACATTATTGTATAGCATAGGGCTAACGACTTTGCATTCATTCTTGCCGGCGTCGTAGGAATATTTCAAGAACAAATGTCGTTCTATCATCCTATACTTCCTGGTGCTAGGAAGCCTGTGCCCTATATCGTTGAGACAGGTGAGCGTCACACTTTGCACCTTGAACGTTAGCTAATATTCGACACTAGTCGCCTTTTTTTGGAAGATGATTGAGTTGAACAAGGTGCGTCTTCTTGAACGTAAGCTCGTCCGCAGCTAAAGTTGCCCCAGAAATTTCGAGCCTACGTTCTCGAATGCGACACTGCGATGGACGTTCTTGGCTATCTGCTCTGCTATGGACTAGAAATCAAGGACAAGCCAGGTAAGACATATTAAGCCTATGCATCGAGTGATCCTTTGACTAATAGTGGTAGAACAACATGGTATATGTCGTGTCATCTCGTACATCGTCCAGAGTTTGTCCGCAGAGCGAGCCTTTGGCGCAAAGCTGGTGTCACCTATCAAGGCGCAGCTTCCTCCAAAGTGGAATATCAAGGGAAACGCGGGTGACTTTCTGATCAATGTGTGTGGATCTTGTTGACTCGCTAGACATTTACTGAACAAAATTCCAGGCTGTGTACAATATGATTGCCACTACCTCAGGTGCTCTCAATTCCCTCTATCCTGCGTTAGTCATTGCGCTGTCAAACGCTGCCCCTTACTTCAAGAACCTCAACATCGCATCTTCGGCGCGTCTTATGCAGTTGTTCACCGCATTCTGCAATCCTTCTTTCCTCCTTTCGGACGAGGGCCATCCGCGCCTCCTGTTCTTCATGTACGTATGATTCGACATAGGATGACATAGGAAACGCTCACATCGTATTCTAGGCTGGAGGTCTTCAACTCAGTTCTCCTTCGGAACCTTGCTGACAATCCCAACCTGGTGTACAACATAGTAAGGGCTCACAAGACTTTTGAGGACCTGGGTACGTTCACACTGGCGGGTGGACTGCGTGAGATCCGGCGCATTCAACTCGCGAAGGAGGAACTAGCCCGCGGATCATCCGATAAGGGGAAACGACGAGCGAGCAGCATTGAAAACGACACTCCGTCCGACGACAAAAGTCGGATGCTACGGAGCGAAAGTACAAACTCTGTTGACCTTCAATATCCTCCTGCAGGCGTAGTCGACGACATCGAGGCGCAGCGCCGTTCTCGGTCTGGCTCTGACGTGACGACTACAAGACCGCTCACTTCTCCAACTATGCCGGATGCATCAATGGCTGACCTCCAACTCAGCGGACCGTCAGAGAAGGCACGCGGAAAGATGCGTGCAGCATCCGAAGATATGACTGCGAGTCTGGAACGAATCGAAGCTGCAGTTGTTGGTCGAAATGGCTTTGTACCTACGCAAGAATGGGTCACATCATGGCAGCAAGGGTGAGCGGTTTGTTCTGTCACCGGACGCGCTCAATGCTAATATAATAACGGGACAGACTACCTCTTGACAACATCATGGTAGTGACGTCCGAGCTGTTCCCCAAGATCCAAGAGCTGCAGGCTTCACTCAGCGCGCCCACCGCGAATACTGCGATCGTGGACCTGTTGCGAAGTGCAGCATTGGAACATCATCTTCCCCAGCCTCTGCCGTTGCATGCTAGGAAATTTGCTGTAAGCTGCTTTCGCCTCGTGCCAGGGTGCATATACTCATGATTTCACAGTGGTCGGATGCGTCCATCGTCTGGCTTACCTCCCTGATCTGGGGCGAGGTCTATGTGCGGGGAATGAACCCCTTGGGTATATGGAACTCTACGAGCGTACGGCTTTTCTACGTGAAGCACACGCAGGCACAACCGAGCCAGATTACAGAGACGGTATCACACGTAGTGGGCGGGTTACTAGGGCGGACGGATTCGTCTCAGTCACTGAGACAGCGCACTTAATCTATATTTCATTCCTGCATATACTCAACTAGACTATGGATGTATGTATACCATCATTAGCAATCTTTGAATGAACTCTGGATTATGCCTTCGCGCGCGCTTATTGGGCTTTGACCTCGCGCGCTCAGGCCAACGCGCATGTTGCTTATAATGCCCACGACGTGCTGCGTGTAATATGCTCGACTGCCAAGCTTTACATGCAGTGACATGGACAACCGACCCTTGACCACTCTGACAACCCTGACATTCCAGCAAAGGGTATGTCTCAATCGTGGTGAGTCCTCTCTTGTCGACTTCCGTTCATCGAAGTGCTAAGAGACGCGTCAGCCCATCTTTCAACAGTAGCGGACCTCCTGCTCATTTCAGTTTCCGACCTCGGCAAGAAAGGCAGAGTCTCGTATGGGGAAGCCCAGACTATAGTGAAAACAGCATGCGACGAGTTGGCTGGCAACATACAGCCCCGTGCGCTCAGCGACCCTGAGACGCGTCAGGACCTGACGTTCACCACGGGTGACGCGTTACTGGACAATGCTATTGGAGGGGGGATCAGAACAGGAAAAGTCTGGGAGATTGTAGGCGAAAGGTGAGGGTGTAATTACTGTGCCTATGCGCGATTATAATTAGCTCTGCAGCGCCGCGGGCAAAACGCAACTTTGTATGCAGTTATCACTCTCGGTACAGCTACCACAACAACTCGGCGGCGCGAACGGCGCAGCTTGCTTTCTCACTACCACTTGGACACTTCCGACCCCCCGCCTTCTCGAGATGGTGGACGCCCACCCAGACTTCTCATCATCTGAATGCGGCTTGTCAGACATCCATACTGTGAAGACGCCAACAATTCCCGCACTGCTTCACGTTTTGAAAAAAATACTTCCTGAGCTCATTGAGACAATCTCAAGTCGGCCCACCGCAAAGCCGATTAGGCTGCTCATCATCGACGCGATCACGGAGCTCTTCCACTTGGACACCAAGACTTCAGCGGGAAGTCTAGTCGAACGCTCCAAGGATCTTGCCGAGATATCGACACTGCTTCATAAGCTCGTCAACAAGCATGCCATAGCCGTGATTGTCGTAAACGAGGTGGTGGACGTCGTCAATCGCGGTCCACCGCCAGACAGACTTCCACACGAAGTTGTCTATCAAGACCAGGCTCGGATGTTCAATCGCGCCACATCCCTTCCTGGTGAGGATCGTAGGGAAGCTGCGATGGGTCTTGCGTGGGCCAACCAGGTCAACGCCAGGATCATGCTGAGCCGTACCGCGAGACGGCGGCATCTGGAGCATAACGAGCCGCCAAGCAAGCGACGAAAGCTGAGCAATGGTGGTATAGAACCTCGGAAGGAGAATACGACACTCCTGCGACGCCTGACTGTCATCTTCAACCCCTTGAAGTCACCTTCGTCTCTAGATTTTATTGTTACTGCTCGCGGTGTCGAGATGTTCGCAGCGGACCCACCAGCTGACCCAGATGCCCCTACCGAAGATCTGTCAACAGGTCCGATTGCGGGTTCTTCTACCGCCTCGCCTGCGCTCCCACCAACAACCGGCGTTGACGGTATAGCACCTCTCGACATATCATCTGCAGAAGATAGAGCTTCACCAGAGAACCTGTCTTCCGATGACGATGTTCAACCAGGACCTAGTTCTGACGGTTTACCTACCGCGAGTGGCGGCGCTAAGGACGATGAAGAAGACGAGTGGGACGCATACTGGAAAGATTCAGAACTAGGCGATGACATTTTGAGCCAACTTCCGTAGGCTACATGTATAGTACAAGGATAACGTTTTGCACAAGCTCGTCGGGGACTTTACTCACATGAAGGCAGGGTGTGCCTTGACGGGATGTGGAAGCGGCGATTTGAGGGGCAGCTCGTCCCATCCCGGCCCAGACAACGTCGAGCTGCCTGCTTCAATCCTCGGCATCACCTTCCAGGTGCAATCTTTGTCAGGGTGTGAATGTTTGTGCAGGCGATGCGGGTCCGCCATATGCTCTACTTGCAGGATTCTGACGTCGAGGGGTCTTGCGAGACTACCATCGGCCCGTCTGCGAATAGCTGATATCTGTTTTGGCTGTCTCGTTCTGCCGTGGTCAATCCAAGCCGAGATACACAGATGCAACGCTGTAATATGGTCAGAGAAGGCAGACAGGTTCACGTCGGTGATATTGAACTCACCTAGCAACCAGACGACGATGGCCATAACTAGCACTGAGATTGCCGAAGCAAGGTTTGCTAACACGTTCGGTGCTGGAAAGACGTGACGAGCAGAGACATGACCAACGCGCAGGGCATAGGAGGCAAGTGCCGCTGAAAGAGTATTCGTTAAATTGGTACATATTGTACAGCCATTATGGAGAAGGCGTACCACACTGCGGAATGAAGGATAAGGTCTGGAGAGTCTTCAACGTTCCTGTCCTATGCGTGTTGTCGTCCGTGACAAAACAATGCACACCTAAACTACGCATACCGCTCCAATTTAGCAGTGCCCACGTGAACAGTTACAGAGTACCACTCACCATCCGAGCTGAAGACACAGAACCCAGACGTGCAGAATGGTGAACAGGGCTATCACAAGCATATCTGTGACGAAAGGCGGTGTGTGAATAGCCAAGACAAGGAGGGTCGGAGCACAGAAGGAGACCGCACCATCAGACAGATCGAAAGACATGGCTTTCAGAGCTAGAGAAAAGATCGTCACCAGTACAATCTCGATGGCAATGAGAAGGGCTGATAATTGAACGGTCAGTCAACCACGTTATAGGAAGAGATGTGTATGACGTACCAGTAGACATCAACACGGGACGCCGCATATCTCTCATCCTGACCACGAGAAGATAAAGGAGTGTAAAGGCTACACGAACGTGTGGCGCAGGCTCCCGACGATCAACGACGGGCTGGCAAGAATATAGATATGCGCTGGAAAGAAAAGAGTAGAGAATAAACCGAACAACGAAATGGGCACTAGAGATTTATACCTACAAACTCATGGCACAGAGGTGGCTCGGAGAGAGACGGCCGCTGTCCCATTACAGAGGTACTGTGAGAATTTGAATGCCGTCACTAACACGGACATGTTCATGTGTATGACACACGACATAACCTGACGACCATTCCCAAGGACAGGGGGCTTTGATAGGGAAATGAAACCTTGATTGCGACATCCGTCCAAAAAACCGTAGTGAGATGAAGTATTAGGCTGCTGCTTAAATGTGGGCTGGATGGCGTGTCTGGTTGCGCGACAGATGATTGAAATGAAATGAGCCCAACATCAGCTGCTATTTAGTGATCGGGCGAGGAAGAACAAGTACCTGTTCTGTATTCAAGTAACCATGACGGAGACAGACTAGCTGTCCTGTCCCGTTTCATAGGAATGTAACACAAGATCAATGACACGAGAAAAAGTGAGGTAAGCTTCGGTGCTGTCCTTACGGGTTAAGAAGCCGCGAGCAGTGCCAGGTCATGGGCGAGTTGTCGGACTACTATTGTCCTACCTCGAATAAGCGCCTATGTGGCGATGTTCCAAGCCTGGATACATAACGATGAGGAGACCGTCTGCAAGGCAGTACAGCACGTACCCTCAGGTACCTATGCGCAGTGTTCTGTGCTCGCAGCGAAGTATCGTTGAGCGAAAGACATCAGATTGCAACGTGTGAGAGCCTGCGGGCGGCGGGCCACGTGGAGAAGGGCAGGCGGACAGCATCGATGAGACTTTGTTTGGGGCCAACAGCCAAGCTCGCTCTGCACACCCTGTATCCTGTAATGTGTTACATATTAAATCATGATGGGTGCGATTGTTGTTGAGGAGTGAAAGAAATATACAATACAAGATTCCGATTCACAATGAGCAAGGAGAAGGGCAAAGGGGACGGGGTATGCGAATCGGAAGACAAAGACAGAGACGGCATGAAAGACGATCGTGAATTGGATTCGGACTGTTCGAATATACCAGGGGCTACCAAAATCTAAGTCTGCCAGATTCGTGTTGTCCTTGCAACCGGTGCAGAGCGGGGCGAAGACAACCGTGGGGAGCGGCCAAACGCATGGAGACGCGTCATCGCCGCAGCACGTCGCCCATTAGTGTGACCCGAAGGTGTTCTCGCCCGAGTAGCTTACATAGAGGAAGCCGTCCTCGTCCCTGCAGAGCGAGCGGCGCAGTTAGTCAGCAACAAGTCGGGAGAGCAGGGAAGATCGACTACGCACTTGTGCTCCTCGTAGATCGCACTCATCAATTGCGCCGTTGGTGGCAGAACCTCGTCGACGAAGATGAAGATAGCCTTCTCTGGCGCGAGCTTAATCCGTTTCCGTATGACGTACACGAATTGGCCGACCGTTAGGTCCTGGATGGCGAGACAAATCATCGTCAGGGATGCTTAAAGGCGCAAGAGTGACGATGAAAGACGCACTGAAGGTACGAGATACTTCTTCTTGTCGATGGTGGGGATGTCTGTTCGGTCTGCCTTCTCGCAGATGACCTACAGTGGCAGGGACTATATGTCAGGAGAGAACAGGACAACGAGAGCCATTCTTCACGCACCGGAATGCGATCTGGGTACTTCTGTCGGATACGCTCTGCCTCACCCTTGCGCTTCTCTGGAAATGGAGTGCGACAGAGCGGCCGTAAGCACAGATCTGTATCACAAGTATCGCGACGACACGAACCGAAGGGGTGCTCATCTTTGAACTTGGACCTCATATTGCTCAGACGACGGGGATTACGGGTTAAGCGAGTTGAAGCTAGCTATCAAGCGGAAGTCGGGTGGTGGTGGTAGGAAGACAAGATGGACCGAGCGAGATGAGTGCAGAACGGAAACGGTGCGCAGGCAAGAGACGCCCCGCGTGACTCAACAAACAGCAACATCGCGGCTCAGCCTCCCATATCCAGATCTCTCCTCAGCGCAACTGGCAACAACAGTTCTCGAGTCACTACCACCCTACAGAGTAATTCAGGGGTCCAGGGAATATCGTAAGATACTCGCTACCGAGAGCCGTCTCGTAACAGCTCGTAACTCGGTACGAATCATCTACCAACTAGGAGCCGCAGCCGACTCCCTGGCGCTCTAGCTTGTCCAAGTACATACGGCCCTAGGTGTCTGCGGTGTAAACGCTAGACTCCTCACGGACTGTAGGGTTCGAGACGGGCATCGTAGCCTTCGATCCGGATGGCCCTTATGCACCGCGCCATCACTCTGTCGACTCACGTTGGCGGTGAACCGGTACCAGGATGCTTCGCCGCGCTGGCACAGGATCGATTGTGGACTCTGAAGCAGAATCGCCTGATATTCAGCAGACGTGTAAAGGGTGATAATATTAACTGCGCTTGAACGCGCGTCGAAGGCTGCCCGAACGCTCGGTGTCTCTTGAGGCTCTCTCGAGGGACCGTCCTTGGCTCTCAAGTGGTACCGTACGCCCGTCTGAGAATAGCAGGACGGTCTTGTAGGGAACGATTGGATAGACAGGGAGGCTCCTGGGTCGACTCTGTGACGCCCATGCCGAATTTGACGTTTGAGCATAAGGATGGCAGATCCAAAGTACTTTACTTGAGGTGCTTTTTTAGACGGGACAGATGATAATTGATAGTAGGCCTGTGTACCCTCCCTCGCATGGGCTGAGTAGTCGGGGATTAGTGAGAGCGCGCCGTAAGCACACCGTGAACTCACCGTCGTCCGCATGCACTCGAACAACGCTTGCGCGCTCTCGGAGCAGGGCCCCGTGTTCAGCAAATCCTTCGAAGCTGTCCAGCAGCCCAGCATGCTGGTGAGCTCTGCAAGGCAAGGGTTGAAGGGCGCGGCTGCAGAACGCGTGAGTGAGGACCAGTGTATTCTGAAGGCTTGTAGACTCACTTTTACGGGGCCGTACTTTCAGCTTCTCAATATACATGACTGAGACTACCCGGCGTATCGCAGCCCTTTGTTTAGTGACTGGATATCGAACCCACCGCGTCGAACGTCGAGCAAGTGCCGGAGGAGGTCGTCGGAGGCGCGGAGACGCTCAGGTCGCGTGCGCTTGAGCTGACTAAGCAGCTGCCTTTCGCGATTCCGTGGGCGAGCTGGAGATGATTGCTTTCAACAGCTACCCTCATCTCGCGGTCAAGTTCATTCTTGCTCTTGCTCTCCACACCATACCAGGATGAGCGCAATGGCTGTCGACGTGCAGACTCTTCCGGGTTCACACTTCAACGGAAATGGGTTGAACCACATGGACGGCGACGCGAAGGAGCCCAAGTTTGCCCATGGACTCATTCTGCCTCCCCCCGAGATCAAATGTGAGTACTACACTACCTCTGCGAGCACAAAATATAACGGACTGTATATGCTTTGAATTTGACAGCCGTCATCGACCGCACTGCAAGCTTCGTTGCCCGTTCTGCCAACCCGCCGCAGTTTGAGGACAAGATTCGCGAGAATCAGCGTACTGACCCCAAGTTCTCGTTCCTCAACCCGGCCGACCCTTACCATGCGTATTACAGGAACCGTATGGAAAAAGTCAACCGGGGCGAAGTCGATGATGAGGTCGTGCATGGGAAGGAGGAGACAACAGCCGAAGTCGTTCCTGAGAAGGAGGTCGACCTGGGTACGGAGCCACCGGTCCCAGACTTCATCATGGATGCTACGAATATCTCTGCCATCGATTTGTGAGCCGCATGCTTTATTCCATATGCAGTACATGCTCACAACTCCGCAGGGATATCATGAAGCTGACGGCGTTGTTCACGGCTCGGAGAGGACGGCAATTCCTGGCCTCACTCTCTTCTCGCGAAGGCCGAAATTACCAATTTGACTTCCTCAGACCAACGCACTCGCTCTTCCCGTACTTCAATCGCCTCGTAGACCAGTACTCTAAGGTGCTTCACCCACCAAAGGAAATGCTGGAGGAGCTGAAGACACGGACAGCAGAAGGTGCGCGGTGGAGAGACCTCGAGATCGCTAGAAAACGTGCACGGTGGCAGCAGGTCAAACGTGAGAAGGACAAGAAGAGGGAGGACGACCGGGAAGCAGAGCAGGGTGAGCACGGTTTCTCAATATACCGAGACGTGCACTGACAAACTCATACTTCTCAGTTGCATTCGCTGAGATTGACTGGCACGACTACGCTATTGTCCAGACAATTGAGTTTACTGCTGCTGACTCGGCCTCCGAGCTTCCGCCACCCATGAGTGTACAAGAGGTCGAAAATATGACGTTGGCGCAAAAGAGAATGGCGGCCATGATCATGGAGACTACCGCCGAGGACGTAGAAGCGCACCGTGCACGCCAAGCCGCTGCAGAAGCAGAAGCAGCCGCGGCAGTCGGTCACGCGGGTCCTCCGGGCACCGAGGACGATGCAGCAATGGAGGAGAGCGACGACGAGGACAAGGAAGTGCAGGATCGCAAGAAGCGCGACGACGAGGAACGAAGGAGGGAGATCGAACGCGCAAGAGCTATCCAGGCAAGCTCGATGGAAACAGGTGGACCGATGAAGATTCGGACAGACTATGTGCCAAAATGTGGGTTGCCACATGGTGTAATTGGGTCATGCGTACTCACGTCTTACTCATACAGTGGGCAAGAAGGACGGCGAAAAGCTGACGACATGCACAATCTGCGGTCAGCAGATCCCTGTAGACGAGCTCCAGGAGCACATGCGTATCGAGCTGCTCGACCCACGCTGGAAGTCGCAGCGCGACGTGCTAGAGGCGCGCAAGGCGCAAGCCTCGGAGTTGCAGCGCGGCGCCAACGTCGTTTCGTCGCTCAGAAATCTTGCGCGTACGCGTGTCGATATCTTCGGCGCGGAGGAAGACGAAGAACAGCGCAAGAAAGACGAGGAGGAGGAGCGACTCCGCAGGCGCGAGAGGGAGAAGCTCGTGTGGGACGGTCACACTGCATCCAAGGCTAATACTCTCGACAAGTTTTCCACCAATGCCAACTTCGACGAGCAAATTGCGGCGATCCACAGAGCGAAGGGGCTCGGACCGTAAGTGCCACAATTTCACGCTTTGCCACTTGTTCCACTAACTCGTCTGTTACTCCAGTCAAGAAACCAACGCCATTGGTCCAGGTATTGGCCCAGTGGCAGCTCCAGCATCATTGTCGGGCCTTCCTCCTCCTCCTGGTTCTCTTCCTGCTCCTCCAATGCAGGGTGGCGCATCAGGAGAGCACGCATATTCCGCCGCAACCGTGTCCTCGGGGCCCCAGCCAGCATCTATGTTCCCGCCTCAACCGCCTCCCGTCATGCTTCCGCCGCTGCACTACCAAGGTATGGACGCCGCGCAGCCGTTCGGCTACCAGCCGCCGGTTGGAGGCGGCCCTCCCATGATGCACCCTAGCCGTGTGCCCGGTATGAGTACCCCGGGCGCGCCCCAGCTCGGCCAGACGCGTAGCGCGGAGGAGATGGAGGGCGCAGACGATAGTATGCCGCCGGCAAAGAGACAGAAGGTGCCCAAGCTCCCCGGCGGCCAGTACTATACCGAGCAGGACTGGCTAAACATGCATCCCGTGCGTGTTCCTTCGTGTTTAATCCACTTCAACGCTGATCACTCACCTTCTCTCTCCACTCTCCATTATAGCACCCGATATCGCTGCAGGTGCAGATGCCCAACGATCCTGCGCGGCCAGAATGGAAGCTGGACGGCGCGCTGGTCACTGTGCCCGATCTGCCGCTCAACTTGTTGGTCTCCACACTTCGTGATCGGATATTGCAACATACGGGCAGCGGGATGCCTACGTCGAGGATGCGGTTATCGTATGCGGGTAAGATGTTGACTAACATGAACACCATCGCGAGCTACAACCTCGAGGACGAGGATGTCGTCGTTCTCACTCTCACCGAGAAAAAGAAGAAGTAGCTATGCTAGGGCGACTTGTCGCACCCACCTATGTTAATGCGCCATCCTTCTCTGCGTGTATGCTTCGTAGATGCTCTGTACACCGTACGAATGCATAATCTTGACATATGGCGCCTGACTTTGCGTTATGAATACATGCTCCAATTGCAATAGCAAAGGGGTCAAATGGTGTTCCGGATGGGTGAGGGCGGGAAACAAACCCATGGAGTACTCTACACATATCGTACATATCATACACATACTACAAATGCCCACATAGCACGACGGGTGTCAGGCAAGTCCTTGGGATATAATGATCATTACAGAACTCTGCGACAAATCAGACCAAATACGAGAACAAGCAGAACACAGATAGCAGTGTCTAGGAGGATTGGTGGCCTCGGCGAACTTCTAGTGACAATGTGTGCCAAATGCTCCGGAAGCGGAGTCTGCGTCCGCCCCTCCTCTGCTTCGTGTCGCGCGGGGGCAGTGCGGGAACGAAGCTGCTCGGCAGGAAGCGACGGAGCTGCAGGGGTGGGCGATGGCGGGGGCAAAGGATTGGCGGGTATAACGATAGATGCGGCATCGATTGGGCGAATGGGCTTCGGCGCGATTAAGGTGGGAGTGAGCAATGCAGGATCTGGTTGGATCGGCGGCGGCGGGTCTGCCACCGTCGTCGCGGTGGCGGCGTCGAGGATGTTAAGCGTGCGATCGACAAGGCCTGTCTGCGGCGCGGGAGCTGGTGGATGATCATGTCCAAGCGCGGATGCATGCAGATGTGGTTCAGAGGACAAATCGGCTTCGGCGCTGGTAGCTGCTTCCTCAGGGTCTGGAAGGCCTTCTACGTTCGGTCTCTGACACGTCGGGCATACCCACTCTCGCGACCTAAGACAAGAATGAGCGATCGTACGACGCAGTGTGGGACGTCATGGAAACGCACAGGGCTGCGAGTCGCTTGCGCTCTGCAGCTGGGTACTCCAGAGCGCCGACGCCCACCGCCGCAGTACCCTTCAACGGAAAGAAGCCCTGTAGACCAATAATTGCTGCGTGAAGTCAGAATCGTGCGACCCCAAAGTATTATACGAGTGGCGCAACACACCTGTGCGCACGCCCCACGCTGGCTGCCACAGTTCTTCGTGATCTAGAAGATGGTAAGAGATATGACCTATATCGACACGGTTTACATACAGCTCGTAAAGCTGATACAGATCTTAAAGCAGAGTCAGAAAAAGTTTCACCGAAGATGTACAGTGGGACGCACCTTTGTATTCAGCTCGAATCTACCGTTCGGCGTAAGCATCATAATTGACGGCGGGCGAAATGGGTATTCGGTAGGCAAAAGTATCCTGAAGTGATAGAGACCGTTCTCGAATTCTGTGCCAGCGGGGCCACGGATCGTGCAGTGCCATTCCTGGCGGCGAGGGTCTGAGACGGAAGCTTTTACATGTGTGCAGTCGCAAGACTCACAAAAATATCGTCCTTAGCACGGGCAGTCAGCGGAGAATGCATCGCAAGATCATACTGAGCGCACCTCGAGGGGGGCAGCACAGTAGTCCGTACATGGGTCGTTGGCAAGCTCTCTAGCCTCCTGCATAATCCGCTTCACAGCTTGTTTCCGGAGAAACGAAGATAAGCGACGCTGTTTTACATTGTATAGCGACTACGACATACCGGAGCTATTCATGTTGTATCCCGGACGCGCAGACATGATGTATTAGGACTAAATAAAACAAACCCAGAGGAAAGAAACGAAGGGGAGATGGTGGAAAGACGAGAGGTGGTATGGCCGAAGGAGCGCAGGAAGCGCTCAAGCACAGGCAACGTGGAAGCAAATTCACGTGGAAAACAGGCGCCCATGCATCTCGGGCGTCTGCTGCTTCCGGCGCGCCTGCGCTGCGACTCGGACGACCTCGACGACGAGCGGGATGTTTGGAGCATTTCGACAAACTTCAGCGGTCAACGTCGGGCTGCTATGGTCAGTGAGATAGCTGTATTATGTCTCATATCTGATTGTCTTGCAGGAAGACGCCTTGGAAGCTTTCGAAAACCCGTAAAGCGAATGCACGCGCACGGCTGAAGAAAGTCGACTCTGTGATAGAAGCCGTCCGCGCAAGTGGCGTCGAGTGTGCAGCTTTGGTGAGTTTTCTTACACACTTCTGTTTCTCGACGCGCCTCACACGATTCCTCCGTAATAGAAAGAGGCACTAGCGCTGCCCAAGGAGCACGAGATGCCCGCGAAAGACAAGTACACTGTTTATTCTCCTCATGCGAAGGGGTATCGCAAGGGCATACACAAAGTGCCAAAATGGACACGGGCAAGTACAGTCATAACATTATGCTATATGTCAAGTTGACCTGTCCACAGATGACACTACGTACGAACCCGAAGGGTTTCTAGTTTATATGTGTGCCTATTTCATGGAAGTTGTTCACCGCGCGGCCTTAGAGTGACATCATGCCATGAAGCCCAAGAAGTCTCGTGCTCGCATGCTGGGAGTCTCTGCCGTCACCTGACGACGATCAAGACAACACGCAGGTCGATATCGTCCCGCTTGAAGACCTCACGAACTTTTCGACACCGTGACTGATTAACGAGTGGCCTAACACGCATAGTAGTAGAGTTCCGAGACGCTGCATAAACCGTCTACGACTGATATTTTTTCTTATTTATCTGACATGATATATCCCGATGGTTTAACAGAATCGACTCCTCGAAACTTCGATTTCTTTTGAGTCACGAGGTCAGCATTTTACCCATCCATCAAAAAAGTTCTAGCTGACACACGTACGATAGTGTGGCCAACTCAGTAGTTTCCAACCAGGATGGAGTTGGTGCCAGGGGTGTAGCAAAACCCGCTATCCAAAACCGTGCCGCAAGAGGCGTACTGGTTGCACTTTCCGCCACATCCGCCCTTGTTACAGAACCCGACGTTGTGAGTCGCGGCGAGACACACGGTGCTGGGGGCGGCAAGGCAGATCGGTCCGCCGGTGTAGACTGTGCAGGCACCGCCGCACACGTTGTCGACACGGCTGGAGCAGTAGGTTACCGTGGTGCTCTGGGCGGCCTGCGTGGAGAGGGCGTTGAGAGGCGGCCCGACGAACGTTAGCTCGGCGTCGGTGGTCGCAAGCCAGTGGGCCATTTCGGCGTCGCTGATCACATAAGAGGCCGCCTTGACATCGGGACTGGTCAATGACGAAGCTGACACAGACATCGTAAAGGAATAGCCTACCTCACCGCGACCCTCGTTGAAGGTGGAGGTCCTCTTCAAATTGACGTCATTTCCCGCCATCTAGCGGGTATATATAGGTCAGCATGACGGTCGGAAACAGAAAACGTTCACCGTCACTCACGGCTGTGGGGCTGGCGGTGACGATACCGGCGAGAACAGCGAAAACGCTGACGGAGAGAGCAGCAAACTTGGCTGAGAACTGCATGGTGAGGCTGGTTCGTGTCGTTCAACTTAAACTGATGATCTTTCCCTCGTCCCTGCTCACCTTTTATACATTTTACAGGACCGCTTTTGACGGCCATCTTGTCCAGTGGTTTGCAACCACCTATCCCGACGCGCACATACCATACGCCACATCCCTCCCGCCTGTCTGACTAATCGCTAAGGACCCTTCTTTGTGGCCGACACGAACGTACAGATCTGCCTCACTTGTGTTAACTCTGATCGGGATGGTAGGAAGATCTCTGCGTAGCCGTCTCAGGCCGATAGGCATTGAGTATCCTTCGGGCCCGACAGCTGCATCGCTCACCGACTCTCTGACTAAGTCAGATGAAGAACCTAGTCCCAGCGCCGCTTCCCTGAATCTCCATGAAGTCGTTCTAGTAGTCGTTATGGACGTAATTTCCCGGACAAGTTCAATCTCGAGCTGTCTTCGAACGTGATGGTATGTGTGCTCCCAGGTATGCCCTCATCTGCTATGTACGTCGAAGGTTCTATTGAATGAGATCCTCCTTCCTCCAACCATGAGCGAGCGATGAATGGTTGGTCCGTAGTGATCAATCTAAGCGATCTATTTCGCAATAAAATGACTACACAGACATATGAGAGTCCTATATTATAATACTTGCTCGCAACGAAAATCAATGGAGATACTACACCACGATGAAGGGGAGCTATTCTTGAACACAATCCTAACTCTGTTCTCAGTAATGACACCGACGCTTGCCTGGCGCGTGAACCCGCTCCGATCAAAGTCGCCTGGTGCGCAGATAGTCTACTCAGCGATGAGCTGGCTGCACTGTCGGTGACCTGGTATACCAGCGAGCACGCAACTCGGCGCCGCCAGAGCCTGTTGGCGCGCTCACAACTGCATGGCTCTCAAAGTCAAAAAGCCGATATGACATTGACGGGCGCGATTCATCGCACTATCGGACCGCTTATCTTTCTTCTGCAGGCGTGTGGTGGAAGACAGTCTGAGACAGAAAGGTCTAGGGATGTGGCGAAGGAGGATTGACGGACCGATTCGCGTCGCACGTGTGCGCCGTTAGAGGCGGCAGACAGCCAGGCCCGCAATCAAGCGCGATTCCACGCGTTCTGTGAGTGCGACAACCGCAATGCAAGAATATTGTCCACGGCATGCGGAAACACCTGACTGGCATGGAGGACTGCGCGAGGATGCCCTGGATAAGCTGTACAATAACATTAAGATGTGGATATGCCAATGGGCTGTGCCAAGTTCCGCGGCTCGGACGCGTTTACGACGTCGGATTATACTTGCGGTATAGTAGACAAATGAACAGCTGCACATCAAGCGACGGTTTCGTCCCTATAATATGACGAGCTGGATCTTGCCCGCCCGTATACCCTGCAGGACCTTCGGCGCCCCGATGACCCCCTTAAACACCTCGTCGCGGGTCTCCGGGATATCCAGCACGTTTCTGTTCTTGCTGTCTCGGTGCGACACGTCGATGATGACGTGGGTCAACGCCGCGGTGCTCAGAGCATCTGCCGAAGGGGCTGTCAGTTCTCAGGAGTTCGGGAGCATGAGAGGAATAGCGGCGGGAGCGGATCCGGGCTCGCACGTACCGCGTTCGAGCAGCTTGCCGAGCCTCCCAGGGGTGCCCGCTGCCGCAGCGAGCTTTGTGTGCCGGAGAAACGCGACGTGCTCTTCGAGCTTGATGTGCTTGGCGAACAGCTTCGCGACGTCGCCGCCCTTCTCGCCGCGGAGCTCCTTGTCCTTGAGCACGCGCGTTGCGTCCGCTACGCGAAGCGCAGCACCTGCCACGAAAAGCAGCGTGGGTGCGCCGTTAGATTTGGGCCGTTGCGCCAGGCGAGTACGCAGCGTAGGAAGTACTATTGACCCTAATGAGTAACGGGTAGCGATGTCGGTCTCAACGCGGACCTTTCGTGATAAAATCCTTGAGCTGGTCCAAGTTCCTCGATCCCGTCCATGCTGTCGTCTCCGCTATAGAGCTCTCTGTCTGTATGCTCAATCAGTATTCTCTAAAATCCAGGATATCGGTAAAACGCACCGGGAATCTGAATATCTGCAAGCTCGATGCCGGACATCTTGGAGAACGTTTTCGCTTGCATAGAGGAAATGTAGTCCACTAAGAGTGATGGCGGTTGTGCTGCTGGTGAGGGTAGCTCCAGGGTCCCTGCAGTCTGCATGAGTTTTTGTTTCTGAAAACAACGAAGTCAGCGGAATGATCATTCTGCTCTCGAGGCACTGCCGACCTTTGCTTTCTTTTCCTTATCTTTCGCTTTCCGCTTCCGTTTCTTGTCTGCTACGACCTCCTGAGCACGAAGTGCCTCCTCGGTTTCGCCTGAATCCTCGTCCGCGCTCAATAACGCGTTCACGTCTTCACCGTCGGCGGAATGACCTCCCTCGTCTTCGGAAAGCGCCACCAGGTCGTCCGGAACGAAATCATCGTCGAGGTCGTCACCGCCTGTATGACTGTTCATGGCAAAGAAATTTGTCGCAAGTTAGATGATGTGAGTGAAATGGTTCGTTGTGAAAGTGACGAGAAGGGAGGAGGAAAGTTGCCGGCGGAGGCAAACTTGGCTGCTTCTACATCAAAGTTCTCCGAGAGACCAAATTTCTGCCGCTCATGCATATGCTGCTGCTCGCAACCTCTCGAGCCTCGCTCGCTCACTCGTCCATGAGCCGAAAATTATTTGCATCTAGCAACGCTGGACTCTCTTCTTGCTATCGCGTACGACGAGCAGAACCCAAACTCGCGCTCGCCATCTGTCCATCATCCCGCCATCACCAGGTGCAGAACTTCTGACTCTGGGATAATCTAGCGTCTACAGCGGCACTTGGCGTGTACCAGAACTCTGCACAGCAGTATCCGGTTAGGCTGCCTTGAGGCGTTAAGGCTGCCAACCAGCCCGCCTTCTGCAGGTCTTGTGTCCTGCCACTGCTGGTTATCTACCCGAGCCATCGTTCTCCAGCCTCACCACAGACGGTCACATCGACATGCTGCTCCTCACGCCCCTCAACGAGATGCTGTTTGGTGTCTTCGTCCTGGCGGTCGTGCTCTTTCATCTGCGACCGAAGAAACAGGCCGACCTCCCTGTGGCCCGAAAAGCGCTTGACGATACCCAGGTTCCGCCCCGCAACTCTACCCGACTCTCACCCGCACCCGAGACTGAGAAAGACGAAGGCCTGAATCCAATGCCTGTGTACCCTTCAAGTCAAATCGATCCCGGCGCCGCGAAACAAACATACGAGGCATATCTCGTGCTCGACGTGGAGGCGACTTGCCAGGCAGGGACGGACTTCAATTACGCAAATGAAATCATCGCGAGTCACCCATTTCTCACCACGCTCTCACACTTTGCGTCCTCACACCGTGTTCACGGATATACAGGAATGGCCCGTGTGTCTCCTACGTTGGAAACACAAGGACGAAGCCGGGAGGGCAAGTAGACTGGAGATAGTAGACGAGTTCCGTAGCTTTGTGAAGCCTATCTGGCGGCCACAGCTTTCGTTGTTCTGTACCACGTTAACTGGCATAACCCAAGTTTGTTCATTCTCTTCTTAGCCTCAAAAAAGCGCGACATAAACGATCACATCTGTCTGCAGGAAAACGTCGACAACGCACCGACGTTCTCCACACTCATCCAGACAACGTTCCCTGAATTTCTAGCACGAAACGGGCTGATCGACCCCGCCACGGGCCGACATCTTACCCGTTTCTGCTGGTGTTCAGATGGCCCGTGGGATGTACGAGATTTTGTTGTCAAGCAATGCTTCATCTCCAAGGTGCGTGCATGCTGTCGTTACACGTTGTGCACGTTTCTGATGCGGCAACACGCGTAGATCTCGCTGCCGACATGGATTCCGGGCGAAGTGATGGACGTGCGTCGGGTCGTGGCGAAGTGGCAGGACAAGAGCGAGAACAGGCGGAAAGCCAAAGGACCGGTAGCTACCGCCGTGAATCATCACCGTTAAGAAAGCCTGCTTATACCGCATCAGGTCGCGTTCGCATCACCAACAGGGACATTCCTACCGATCATATGGTGGAGCTTTGGTTACGGTTCGGCCGCTGAGCGTAGGCGCGTCGTCCTCGTGCAAACCGCTCGGGACCCCGGTGACTACTAAACATGTTATTACCTACGGTAGCTGTTATAATAATCCTGAATAGCGGAGTATGAATGGCGACCCTTACTTTATGGGTAGTTTTCAAATATCCGCACGCCCTCACCCAAGTCCCTCGGTCGTGTTGAACGACTATCACCTTACGTTCTACAGCTGCGTCATTGATAATAGTGTTAGTATCATGCAATCCTCGCGCATGTCGAGTCATCATGATTCTGATTTCTCGTTACCATATAGGCAAGGTGCAATCTCCGTGCGCGAAGGTACTGTTTGATGAGCCCCAACTCAGGTTGTCGGGGAACTTGTCTTGCGACTTTGGGTGCGCCCTTCAGCTCTGGTATGGGATCTTTCACTCGTCCTGACAAGCGTTATACCACAGACACTTCATTCGACGTAGACTACCACGCCAACCAAATCGTGGCCGCGCAGCCAACATGGGCCCACAGGTGCATCTCGTACTCCAGTACACACAGGTCGTCGCATCGCCGTGCTCTCTAGTTGCGAGGCCCGGTTGACTGCAGTCGCGTGCTCGAGGACATGTACAGGAACGATACGACGCTGAACGCGGGCCTCAGGAAGAAGCTCGCGGAGGAGCTAGGCATGACGCCATCAGGCATGCAGGTGCGCTTGACAGGTCCTGTGCTGTGTTTGTGTCTGGTGCTGACAATATTGTGGGTGCAGGCGCGATTCCAGAGCCGTAGTGCGAAGACGCAGATCCGCAAGGCCGAACAGGCGGACGCACTGAGCGCAAAGACGGACGGCAGCGTGAACGGCGCCCAGGGCAGGCGGAAACAGGAAGGGCTGCACAGCAGCGCGAGTCAGCCGATCGATCTCACCGAAGGCAAGGCGAAGAGGCAGAGGGGCGACGCGGTGGCTGTGATGCTTCTGCCTGACTTGTCCGCGCCGTCGCCCCGCCCGACCATCTCGCTCCCCACGGGCGAGGGTAGCAGCGGGCCGAGCCTGAGCTCACTGGCGAAGGCGCACAACACCAACAACATGCGGCTCCTAGTCGCGGCAGGTGTGATGGCGAGTCCTGCAACGTGGACGTGTACGCCCAGATGTGTGTGCCCTCATTGATCCCGCCGGGCATCGACCCCGCGCACGTCGATATGCGCACCTCTCATCTGTATGTTCAACTTCCAGAGTTCGCGCGCGCGCGGTATCAGCCGAACGAGGTGAAGCACCGCAAGCGCACGACGCGGCAGCGGCTGCGCGTGCTCGATGACGTGTACAAGAATGATTCAAAGCCGAACGCGGGCCTCAGGAAGAAGTTCGCGGAGGAGCTGGGCATGTCACCAACTTGCCCGTAGGTGCGCTTGACTGATTCTGTGCTTTGTTTGCGTCCGGTGCTGATAGCGTGGATGCAGGTGTGGTACCGCAAGGCCGGACAGGCGGACACCCTGAGCGCAAAGACGGACTGCAGCGTGAGCGGTGCCCGGAGCGCGAGTGCGCCCGCGAGTAGGAAGGGCAGCACGGCGGGCAGCGCGGAGGAGCCCATAGATCTCACCGAGGCAAAGGCAAAGGCGGAGCAGGGCGACGTGGTGGCTCGTGGCGCCACCGGCAGACTCGCCCGCGTCGTCGCCCAGCCCGACGATCTCGCTTCCCGCGGGCGAGGGTAGCAGCGAGCCGAGCCTGAGCCCGCCGGCGAAGGCACACGACGACAATGTGTGGACTCCAGATGTGCTGCCGCCGGCACTGGTGTCGCCCGCGCCGGCACTGTCGAGCCCGCGCATGGCGAGGCAGCCCGAGCCCGTGACAGCCCGAGCCTGGGCAGCTACCACCTCAGCCCGCCCACGGTCGCGTTCGGCCAGCAGCCGTTGCTGCACACGGTGTCAGCCAGCGCAAGCGCATCGACACAAGCCGCACGCACCTCGGCACGCATCCGTGCCCGCACTTCGCGTAAGCGACGAACATCGGCCTATATGCGGGCGGGGAGTGGTTGAGGCACGGGTCAACGCCTCACGTCCTCGCCGGAGGGGAGAGCAGTGGAAGCCATTCGACCTCCAGCAACAACCACTCTAGCAACTGCAGCAGCAGCAGTTGCAGTCGGGGCTGCCCGACACGGGGTTCTCGTTCGGGATTCCCGCGGGCGACGGGAACGGGAAGGACATGGACGACGACGCAAGCGCGGCGAGCTCGACGTACGATGCATACTCGCGCTGGGTGGGGCTCGCTCGCGAGTGTTGCAAGGAGCGAGATGAGCTAGACGAGCGCGGGGTGGAGCGACGGCGGGAGCGCCAACGGCAATCCGGGTGGCAACACATGTGGCAGTGGGAACGGGAACGAAGATTTTGCGCAGGAACAGGCGGCCGAGCATGTCAGTGCGCGCGCGGGCGTATCCGGCAGATTCTTTACTCATTCACTTTTTCGTCGTAGTACGTCGGGGTACCTCCTACAGCTGTTCGACGACTTCGACGTGAACGGGTGCAGCAACGGCAACCGCGGAAACGGTGGGACGACCCCGCAGCCGCACCTAGGGCCCGAGAGGCCCGACGCCGGGCAAGGCCAGCGTCAACACGGACGACAGTGGCCACCAGCGCGCGGAGTACGAGCAGGTGTACCCGTACCCCGGGTTCCATCTGCAGGGCGCGTTCTCGCTGCATGTGCCGGGTAACTACGCGTTGCATGACAGGGCGCGTTCTCGCTACATGAACAAAGCACAACTACCCGGCGCACGAGCAGGAGTATTATCTGCAAGAAGAGCAAGACAATCACCTTCCACACGAGCGAGGCAACGACACGGCCAGTATAGGGACGCAGCGGAGCAGGGCGAGAAGAAGTGAATGTGGCCTCCACGGCGATGCTGACGCAAGGCAGCTCGCTCGGTGACGCACCTATGCAGACATGATTTAATCGGGCGCATGTGTACATAACTTGTTGTCATATCAGTCAAGACAGGACTATGTGCTATCGTGGTCTGAGTCCGAATCATCTTCATCACTGTCCGTCCACTCGACATCAATGAGGGGTTGATCATCCTCAATATCTTCGTCAAATATCAAAGAACCGCCGACATGGTGTTGTCGACCATCGACCACTTCTACCGTGCCTCCCTCCATTCTCTGTCGTCCACGCGGGTGCCGCAGAGGGAGAACATCCATCTTCTCTTCACCATCGGCGTCGTCGCCCACTGCTGGCCTTGCGGCACCACTCGACATGGCATCCGCCAGCTCCGGGTCATCCTCGACCTCTATGGTGCGAAAAAATTCAAGCAACTCCAGGTATACGGCCCACGCGTTGTCGCGGTTGACGTTTGGCATTCCCTGCCCTCCATAAAATTCCGCCGCTCGTTCAGCGAAACGTGGAGGCACCAGATCGAAGCAAGAGGCTTCTAGAGGAGCGTACTTGGCACGTACTTCTTCTATATGATCCTCTCGTACGTTCTGGATCTATAAGTCCACAGGTGGTTGACATAAATTGCCCGGTTACTATCCATGTCAATTCACGATGTACTCACCGAGAAATCCAGTGTCCCATACTCCTCCGGGTGCTCATAGATCTCGATCGGTCGTCCGTTGGGGAGTAGCTTCCGGCGGTCGTACCGGGGCCGAGTGTCATTGAACGTCGACACATACAGGTCGAGTTCTTGCTGCAGCCATGGGATGAACACATAATGGAACACATAACTGTGCGTCCATGTCAGTATAGGTCCTAGGAACCGTACCATACGCAAGAGGACTCACCGTTCGAGGATATCATCTGGGTTGTACCACCCCTGGATCAGACCTTCGTTCAGCAGGATCTCGAAGCCCGGTGTCCAAGACATCCTAAGCAGACGCCACGCGATCTCGGGTTTGATGTTACGCTTCCCACCAACAAACTTGTGTTGGAGCGATTCTGCCAGAGATGGATCTTGCAAGTGCCGCAGGGCGGTTTGCGCGTTGGCAACACCATTGTTCTCAGTGCCAGGATCGCTCTGTGTTAACAGGGGCATGACTAGAGAATAATACAGGTCAGATTATCTCGAACGGCGAGAGAGCAGAAGATTACGCACCATATCCTAGACGCTTGATGGAGTCCAGGTAGTAGCTGGCAACGACTCGAGGATTCCGATTAGTCCACCACACGGTCAACCAGATGATGCGACCTGAAAACGGCTCGACACAAACATGCAGGTACAGCTCGAATTTGCGCCACTTGTCATGCTGATCCATGCACCAGAGATCGTTGACTCCGATACACCAGAATTGGCGGCGTATGAGGCGGTTTGCCCGGCGATGCTGCACTTCGTCCGGGTGGTAGATGTTGAGGTAATGAAGTACGAGTCGTCTGAAGGTATTGGTGTCAGTCATACGGTGCGGATAACCACTTAATCAAGGTCTTACTTGGAGACATTGATTCCTTCTTCGTACAGAAGCGATGTCTTTAACTTTTGAGATCCCATTCCTGGATATTTGATTCTCATGCGCTCAACGGCATCTGCGATAGTCTCGAGAGTGTGTTTCTGTCCCCTGGCGGAGTACAGCTTCCACGCGGAGCGTTTCTTCTTCAGGACAGAGACACTGCCACGAGCTGTTCATAACGCGAAGCCGACGGGGAGAAGGTAGTCTGCATACCTGAGACTGTACTGCGATGTATCATACAGACTGCTGTGCTGGAGCTTGGTCACAATTTCACGATTCTTGAATCCTCGACCAACCAATTCCTCGATCTGCTGTCGCACTACTTCGTCTGGGGCTAAATTGGTGATATTTCAGTCTATACCAGTATCTGAGTCAATTAAGCTCTAGCGTACGTGATGGCTTCCGCCCATTGATGCCACTTTCATTGACCATCGCTCTGCAGGGATAAACTAAGTTGAGTGAGCTGGATGGGCAGATACAAGCGCGTGAATAGGTTCTCTGGCCCATCTGCAGGCTAGCTGAATATTGCCATTACTGTGCGGAGCTCCGTGTCTAGCTCATGTAACAAGCATGTGTTTGCTGCGCGCATGCAAAAACTGATTTACCATGTACTTTGAGGTCACGTATGGCGCGGCTACCTCCTTGAAACTTCCCCAACAAGTTCATTGGCCGTGACTCGGACTACACCCAGGGCCTTCAAGTCGCCAGGAAAACCAGGGTCCAACTTCGGTGTCCGCGGATCAATCGCGCCCGAACTTCGCAAACCGTTGGGGAGAGCAGCCTCTTTTGAAGTTTCCACTTTTGACGAACTGCTTGGAAGGCCAACACTAAGTGAACGCGCTCGTCACAGGTCACCTGACCGTGATTTTGACTTAACGGGCTTGTCACACTCTCTCACGGGCTGTTTCTCTCAAGCATACAAGAGGAAACGCACCTCAAAGTCTGCTCCCATTCGTCGTCTTCCTTTCATTTTTGCCACTCTCTCGACAGTCATGCCTCCCAAACCTGGCGCCGAGTTCACGACTACTGAAGTCGCACCTGAATTTCGCGTATGCGGTCGCAAGGAATGCGGCAAGGAATATCCAACTGCAACTCACGTCTTCACCAAGCATGGGGGTGGTCCTCGAAAAAGAGCGCGTTGGGTATGTGAAGATTGCGAGGTCTACTATGTTGAGAAGGCGCGACTTCTTGCCGAGATGGAAGCAGACAAGCCAACAGAAGCCAGAAACCAGTCCGAGGCCCCTGGTACGTAGCCATGTCTGGTCTCGGGTTGTTGCTGACATTGTTCTGGCCAGACTTGTTCACCGAGACTGAGGGTGCCGGTTATCACCTATCGGAAGTATCTGAACATGCACTTGTGAAGGCTAGTGCTGTTGCACAACGCGCCGCGTCTGATCCATCACGAGCAAACGGTAAGCGCCTAGGTTATCTTCACGTCCTGATCTGTTGCTGATAGCTCTCCTGTAGGCACCCAACTTCCTTCCCGTCGGTTCCCTTCCGCTGTTCAAGGTACCTCCCGGGGTACCTCCTCGGCGTCCTCACATAGGTCAGCTTCGACATCGAAGGTCCTCGGAGATATGGGGCCACCGTCTTACGTGCCTAAGAAGCACAACGTCGCAGAGATCGTGAAGGGTTCTTCCCATTATACCCCGGCGCATAGAGTCTACAATGAGCATTCCAAGCGATGGGTGGAGCGCCTGTCCAAGCCCGCCATCGCTCCCCACATAGGTGGTCGCCCTGTTAACATCAGTTTTAATATGGGGTATCGTCAGGAAAAGAGAGTCAATCCTGTTCAACTCTGGGTGCGTACTGCCTTCGTTAGAATTGTGTGCTAGCCTCCAGCTGAGACTCCTTGCTTAGGATGTAGTCGAGGACGTCACAATCGACCTCAACATCAAGCGCGACGAACTCCGCAGCCAAGGACTTCATTCCGTTATGCGCATGTTCAACAGGCGCGCTAAAGGTTTCGTCTTGAACACCGACCATCTTGCAATGTTCAGATTCCCCAACTTCCCTCTCGACGATGACGAAGACGCCGACCCTCGTCGCCGCTTCGACGACAGCCCGCTAATTGTCATGTTCCAGAAGCAGACGGGCAATGCCGGTAAAGTCTCGTTCAATGGTCAAGCAAGCGTCAAGATTTGGTTTATAATGAGTGCAAAGAAATTTGCCAAACTCTCAGAGTACATCGAGACGGTATGCTTGGCCCTCCTGACCACCTTTGCTCTAGATATGGTGCTAACAGCTCGGCTCCTTGTAGCACACCGACTCGGACTCTGACAAGGATGATAAAGAAGACACTGATTCGCACGCACACCTCGACGAGGAGGACTGGGAGCCTCGGGGGGACAAGCTCTCTGATGTAGTAAGTCAATTTCGCAGCTCGCAGCGTAAAGTGAGTGCGTATATTGACTGGCATACAGGCCAATCTGCCTGCGCGATCCACTCCCTCACCTAGCAAGTCAGACTCCACGAAAAAGGGCAAAGAAAAGGCGGCGGCAAGTCCGTCCTCTGCGAGAGCCGCTGCTTCTCAGCAAGGGCACCCCGACCGCAACGGCTCTACGTCCGGCGCGCCTCCCTCTCTCTCTCAGAAGACATCTCAGGGCACCAGTAAGGCGCAGAATGCACTCGCGTCCGCGCGGTCATCATCAATTCCTCCGGTTGTCTCACAAAAACGCAAAATACCGACCTCGGATCACGTCGACGGCTCACGTCATATTCGCAAGGTAAATAGCATATCTGTCTCCACATCACGTTGGCTCATTTTGGTTCAGGGCAGAGAGGATGAGGACGGACCTGAACACGAGCCGAAGCCGTCTGATGATGCAGCGCTGAGATCTTCAGCCATGGTAGGCCTCCACTTTTGTTGCTGAGACTGTACCTTGCTGACGCACCACATGCGTACAGACGAGCACCAAGGACTGCTCCGATATGGAGCTGGAGTCTGGCAATACTGAGTTCGCGGAGTTTGATGTCAGCCAGCCACTCCCCGCCAGTGATATCTCTGGCTTTATGGGTGATCAATCTAGTTTG
The DNA here is from genome assembly GCA_001969225.1 of Ceriporiopsis andreanae CBS 279.92. Classification (NCBI taxonomy): domain Eukaryota; kingdom Fungi; phylum Basidiomycota; class Agaricomycetes; order Polyporales; family Meruliaceae; genus Ceriporiopsis; species Ceriporiopsis andreanae. The sequence goes on along the minus strand of ALYI01003689.1, from coordinate 30,013 downwards.
GCGCGCACGGGAAGGCTTCTGGGCAAGTAACAGATTGTTTAATACTTGTCTTCTTATTCACATCCAGTTCTAGTGTCACAGTCGATCGAGGAAGTCAAGATCTTCCTCATTCCTGACATTGACTTTGTTACTATCATGACCACCAACCGCGAGCGGCGCGAGAAAGGGCAGCCACCGTTCAAGTGTGTCGACATGACCTCGAAGTTCTACCGCGCAGAGGTATCGGTCAATCTATCGAAGCTTGTGGGCTCAAGGGGCTCCTTCAAGACATGCCACGACATCCAAATGTGGATTGAGGCCGACACGGGTTCCGCTCTCAAAGAAGCATTCGGCATATCCGACTTCGATCAAGTTGTCGCCAAGCGATGCTTCACTCAGAAGGAGCCTTCGGCCGCGTCATCCTCTGGGCGGCCCCGAGCACCTCAGGCAAGCAAGGTGTATAGGTACACCTCCGCAGCAGATGAGGCTGGTTTGATGATTCGCGAGGCGAACTGTAACTGTATCGGCTCCGCTTTGATGCGCACAGTCAACCAGTACGTGATGCTCTAGCTTCCTCATTGTCTGTCATCCTTATCGTTGTTACTCAGGTTCGTGAATGACTACTGCCGAATTCACTCTCAAGCTCTCGCGGAGAGCGGACTCGTCGTGCCCCAATTGCGCTTCGTCAGATGCGCTCTTGCGATGCCGTACAACCCGAATGTGTCCCCTGCAGTATATTTGCTCGAAGAACGGATCCCCGGTGTCTTTGAGAAGTACATTTCCAATGGCACCCCGCTCCCGCGTGCCAACCTGGACGATGAAGACCAAAACATCGCGGAGTTCCTCTGCTTTGTGCAGCACTTCCAGTATGTGTTCACTAACCGCTCCATGTTTGTCTCAGACTTCCAAGGTGCGTAATATGAGGTCTCTTGTCCCAGTGTCTCAGCCCTCTCAACGTCGTCGTAGGCGGATCTGGCTTATTAACGGATTGCCAAATTATGACCACGGCGTGAGTCTATCTGTTCGCTTATGGCTCATGTTAGAAGCAGGCATTGACTATCATCTCTGCTAGGGAACACCACAGCGGCTTCGCTGATGGCAACATAGAGCGGGCGTTCAACCTTTTTGAACAAGATCACAAGTGCAACAAATTCTGCAAGTTCTTCAACATGGCTACCTACGATCGCTCGTTCCAATCCTTCGGTAAAAGAGATGACTAGATCACGTTTCTGTCTTCAGCTCGGTCTTCAACAGACGAGAGATCCCTTTGCGGCGTTCAACAAGCAGCATTGTTTCATTGTGCATCTGGACTATGTACTTGTATCTGGTTTGCCACAACTATCTACGCTCTCGCCTTGATTTTCTTCACGTGTGGTCGCAATGTATTACTGCAGTTTATGTTACATGACCTCACTTGTGTCAGGCGTGCTGCGACAATGCTCTCTCCGTCATGGCGTAAGCAGCCACAAAACTTCGCGACGTGGGCGCCGGACGTGAACTGATGCCTTAGTATGTCGGGAGTCGGGACGGCGGTGGCGCGGGGAATCATCCAGACATGAGAGTTTAAGGAAGGCCTGAAGATGCTGAAGAGGGACTGACAGTGTACGAGAGCACGCCGAGCGAAGATATTCTGGCACTAGACGAAGGCATATCGTGACAAGAAGTTGTCGCCCAAATAAACGAAGGAGCGAAAAGCGCAAGTCCAAGGGCAGGGAGGGGCAGTCGACCTGGACCCTCGGGCTTGCTGGGGTGTGGTGTGCGCCGCCGCCTCTTTAAATCAGCGCAAATCCTGGTCGCGTGAGCTCGCGTGACCTTGTTGATTTACGATAAACGGCTACACACGAATCCGCAGTCTACCTTTGGCGTTATCACAACCTCGACTATGTACCTCCTACTACCTCCCTCTTTGCGCTGTCGTTCTCCCACACCGCCAAACATTTTGCTCCATGCCTGTCCTGTTTGACTGTCCAGCAGTCCCCCACATGGCAATCAGGCGAGCACCTTCTCAAAAGCGGACCTCACCGTGGTGTGGGGGCATGGTGCTGCGAGTCGTGCGCGAGGAGGGCGATGTGCGCGTGCTGTACCGGGGCCTTGTCCCGACAGCCTATGTCGGTGCGTTTTCTTGCCTGTCCTGCCCGGCAGGCGACGTGGCTTGGTGCTGACGGCGGATATTATTGTCGCGCATACAGGATTGAACTTTGCCTCGTACGAAGCATTTTGCTTGGAACGCCAGCCACTCTCGCCTCTCCTCCGTCTCCCACATCGACCACAGTCTCGGTAGATGATCACCCACACAGCCATCGCTTGGCACCTAAGGGGAGTGCGAGAGACCCAGCAAGCGCCGTGGACATTGCCAATCTACTTCTGCCCAGGCCCCGGGTGTCTCGTCAGACTTTACGCGCATGTCGCGCGACACGTCGAGCTCGACGCTCACCAGGATGGCCGCGCGGGGCATCATCGCGCCGACGGCTGCGCCAGGTGCAGCGCACACCACAGGGAGCAACATACGCGGACGGCTCGCCGCGTGGACAGCTGCGACGTCGTCCTCGTCGACGTCCGCATCGTCCACTTCACTATCGCGGTCTCCGTTCCCCAGCCCCAGTCCCGCGCCGTCCATCGCCCCGTCGTACTCCAACTCGTCCGCATACAGCCGGTCGTCTATGGACCACCAACCGCCACCATCCACACATCCCCGGCGCGGCCCACCAAACCCCGACACCAATCTCGCGGCTCCGTGCCCGACGTTCCGCCAGACGGCAGTGAGCATGACGGGCAGCGCGTTCGCGCTAGACCTCGGACGGCGCGCCGCGGAGAAGGTGCACCGCGTCTGGGGCAGGCTCTCCCCGAGCTCGTCGTCTCAGTTGCAATCAGGCTACTCGTCGACGACCTCGCTCGTGGGCACCAATACCAACGGGAGCGCACGGTTCCCCGGCACCGGTGCAGGAGACGCCGTGAACCGCAGCGCATCGGGGCAGTCGATCGACAACAACGGGTGACGCTCTCGACGGACTCGCGACGCCGTCGACCATGTCTGAGGTGTCATCGTTCCAGAGCCCGCCGCTGGTGGACGATCTGCCAAGAGCTGGCGATAGGGAGAGGGGCGGAGACGGGGAGATGGACAAGGTGGATGCGCTCATCGACATCACGAGCGTGTCCATCATCGCGAGCCCCACGGACTCACCGCTGCCGTCAAGGCAGCCGTTCATCAGCATGCTCTTCTCGAAGAAGTCGGCGTCGTCGCTGACGGCGCGCCTGCCGAGCTCGATCAACGGGCACCCGGACGCGGCGCTGCGCGTGCCAATGTTCAGCGGCGCGTCTGTGTCGCAGAGCAGCCTGCACTCACCTAACGAGCACCGCCAGGCACAGCCCGTCTATGTCTCCCGCCGTCTCGCAGTGCGGTGCGGTGGAGGACATGCGCGAGCGCCAGGACTCGAGCGCGTCGTCACTGCTCTCGACACCCCAGTCCACCCCGATCGTAGACTGGTACCGGAACCACTCCGCATCTTCCTTGTCCCTCGCTGCACGCGACGGCAACCGCGCGAGCCCTCCGCCATACGTGGCCCCCAAGATCGCGCTGCACGATGCGCCCTCGCAGGCGTCGCTTACTTCGTCGATCGACGTCGGAATCGAGGACGCCGTGGCGGATGACCGGGCACAGAGCGTGGTGCTTGAGGTGCAAGCCAAGTCTGGCGTCGGCAAGTCACGATGGAGCGTCCGAGACGCTACTAAGACATTGAAAGGCCGGTCATGAGTCTCCCGGTCATGAGTTTCTCGCTGTGTATTATACACTCGCCGTTAGACCGTCCCGTCGACTAATGCGCGCAGGCTGAGCCACGGCGCGGCTCTATACTATAATATCAACATCCTACATCTCGGCTCTCCCCCTATCATCTTGCTGTCCACTTGCTCTTGCTTTAGTTTACCCAGATCCGTCACCAGCTGCTCACGGACACTACGTGCTGAGCGCGTAGTCCGGCCTGCACCCGTTTGTGCGCAACCCGGGCGCGGTGAGCACGGAGGGGCTCGCAAGGAACCACATGAGATACGCGAGCCCGAGCGGCTGCTGACGATCGCGGTCGGGAAGTGGACGACGTATCGCGCGATGGCGCAGGAGGCCGTCGACGAAGCGGTCAAGGTGTTTCGCGTGGAGGACCTCGCCCGCCGCGTCAACACGCGTGGACTCATTGAATGCGGGCTGTCTCTAGATAATTACATGCCATATCATGTAATGTCAGACAATCTATGTACCAGTTATGCAAGTCTTTCTCTTGATCCTGAGTGAGGACGGGCGGCGTGGACATGGGCTCGTAAAGCCAGAAAAGAGACTGGTCGATGTGCAAGATTGCTATAAAGCGTGTGTTGCCCGATACGCGGCTCATGTTCCATTGAAGGTCCTCTACAGCACGCACTTAGCACGAGAGAACAGCGTACTGAGATGTAGTGGGCCTACCGGTTGGACTGCCCACGAGCGGTGTCTCGACTGAGAAGGACTCCTCTTTCAACCCCGATTTGACCAGAGTCCGAAGTTCTGTGGACCTCAGGATGTCATGGAATTGGGAGACGGTGGCGCGAAAATCCATGCCAGTACGAAGTGCCACCGACATTTCCTCCAGGAGCTCATCAACTACGTCTCAGGAGTCAGGAGGTCAACAGCGCCACTCCGGAGAGTTGTTATGACTGACCTATCGCAAGGAATTTAATCCCATCTGGGATACCAGGAAGATCCAATGGGATCTGCATGTCGTGGCGATCACACATGCGAGATATGTACGCGCGCACTCCAAGCCTCAGGGAGGCCCATCGACGCTCAATAGTGACGTTTGAGACTGTCCGACGACTATAGTACTAGTCAGCATGACGTGACGGAGGCCCAGCGCAGGAATATTTTGCTCACTGCATCAGCGGCCTAAGGAGATGGAGAACGCATAAAGCAGCAGAGCTGTCACGGTTATGCCCTGAGAACAAGCATTGAACACCCTGAAGCAGCCCGCATGGTGTTACATAAGCTGCACTGCATTCTACCAGCGAGTCCAATAGTCTTCGTGACGATGGAGTAATGTTAGAGAAATACCGTCTACCATGGGCATACTGAAGGGGAACACTACTTGCAGCGACCCTCGAGGCTACAAGACGCCGCGGTAGTATCGGAGCCGACGCTTCGGCCTCCCCCACAAACGGAGCTCACACATCCGGGAGCAGGTGCACGTCCGCCCTCAGGTAAAAGGGACGATACCCGGGATTGGCAGCTAGCCGTCCGCACTGTTGTCAAGGGCCAAAAGAGCGACATCGGTGCCGTACATGCGCAGAACGTTAGATATGTACATTGTCCCGTCATTTCGCCCATGAGCCAGTACGTTGATGTAGTGTGTCGGTATTGAGCGAGGACAAGCCTCACTTTCAACCTCGTAGCCAACTGGATGGGCACTGCCAGCCAGCCCCAGCCCCGCGCGTCCAACCAACACCCTGGTGCGACGTGAGGTGTGTGCGCCCAGTGCGAAGCTCCTGCCTTGCACTATCTGTGCCTCTTGCGTTGCCTAGACTGGATCTTCATCGAGGCTTCTGAAGCGGTCAGCACGGTTGCTATGAAGCACGGACTGTTGTTGCTGGAGATCGGACGGCAAGGGAAACGGGAAGCCCGACGTTGCGCGGAGGGGCTCGGCGGCAGCGGTACGCGCGAAGGGGCTCGGCGACAGCGGTACGCGCGGACGGCACACCTGCACTTGCGAGTCCAGGAACTGGCTGGCGCGAATGGTTCCCCCTGGCGAGGACGTGCAGCATCGACCCGTGCCTCAACCGCTCCCCTAGCATAGTGACCCGTGTCCGCCGCCTGCGCGAGGTGCACGTACGGGTGCGTGTAGAGCATGCGGCTCGTGTTGATGCTCCCGCACCGGCCGCGTGGGTCGCGCGCGAAGCGGTATCCCGACAGCCAGCCGACAGTGTGTGCAGCGACCGCCGATGGGTTGAGGTAGTGGCTGCCCAGGCTCGCGCTGTCCCCCGCCAGGCTCGCGCTCGACAGCGCTGACGCGGGCGACGCCTGTGCCCGCGCCAGCACATCTGCGGTCCACACGTCGTCCTCGTCGTCGTGCGCCTTCGTCGGCGGGCTCAGGCTCGGTCCGCTGCTACCCTCGCCTGCGGGGAGCAAGATGGTCGGCCTGGGCGACGACACGGACAAGTCAGGCGGAAGCGTCACAGCCACCGCGTCGCCCTTCTGCGCCTTCGCCTCGCCCTCGGTGAGATCGATCGGCTGTGTCGCGCTGCTCGCCGTGGTGGCCTTCGTGCTTCTGGGCGCACTCGCGCTCTCGGCACCGTTCACGCTGCCGTCCGTCTTTGTGCTGAGTGCGTCCGCCTGTTCGGCCTTGCGGATCTGCGTCTCCGCACGGCGGCTCTGGAATTACACCTGCACCCGCATTGTCAGCACTACACACACAAACAACACAACCTGTCAAGCGCACCTGGATGCTTGTTCGTGCCATGACTAGCTCCTCCGCGAGCTTCTTCCTGAGGCCCGCGTTCGGCTTCGTATCGTGCACGTCCTCAAGCACGCGACTGACGGCGATGCGATGACCTGTGTCTACTAAAGTGCGAGATTCCCCTGTGGGCCCATATTCTGTGCAGCTACAATTTGGTTGGCGTGGTAGTCTACGTGGCACGAGGTGTATGTGGTATGACTCTTGTCAGATCAGGACGAGTCAAAGATCCCATCCAAGAGCTGAAGGGCTCACCAAAAGTCGCAAGACCAGTTCCCCGACAACCTGAGTAGGGCTCGTCAAGCAGTACTTTCGCGCGCGAAGAGTGCACCTTGCCTGTATGGTAACGAGAAATCAGAGATCACAATCACTCCACATGCGAGAGGATTGCATAACACTAACGTTGTCATCGACGATGCAGCTGTAGGACTGAAGGCGATAGTCATTCAACACGACCGAGGGACTTGGGTGAGTGCGCGCGGATAATTGATAACTACCCATAATGTAAGGGTCGATATTCATACTCCGCTATTCAGGACTATCATAACAGGTAATGACATGTGTGGTAGTCACCGGGGTCCTGAGTGTTTTGCATGAGGACGGGGCGCCTACGCTCAGCGGCCGAACCGTAACCAAAGCTCCACCATACGATCACGCGTCAACTCCATCTCCTCGGCCTTGGTACGTTCGAAGGTCGTCAACACTGCGGCATCGACGTGCGTCTCCTCTAGTCATGTGCGGTAGCCCAGACTGAATTACCCGCCCACAGGATACTCGAAATATCGCACGAATTGTCATCGAACTCGCTCGGCGCGGTATGCCATTGCGCGCGAACACGGGCATTAATCCGCATCGGCGGTGGCCGTGGATGGGCAAGAACGGCAAGGTGCTGGAAGACTTTGTCTCTCCAGCCACCCCGGCGCTGTAACGCGTCTCCGCCCCTCCGATATTGGCATGTGGTCGTCGCCACTGTATCGTGTCTGTGTATGATTATCTGTCATTTGCGCCTCGCGGCGACCTGGAATACCACCTCTTAACTTACCAGCTCCTGTGCGCAATTTGCTGGATGTGTTCGCAGTTTGGCTTGGCTCTCGTGCCTGCTGCTGTTTCGTCTATAGTTGGGCTATATATCCCACATCGGCCTGATAGGCGTGCATTCTGGCCTGAATGGATTGCCTGAAGCAGATCTCGGAGCTCTCGCCTGAGAAAGGGGGGTTCTCCCCGGATTGCACCCTGCGAACGCTTCCCGTACTCCCGCTGCGACGCCCGAGAATGACATCGTCGGCTCTATCACCGTCGATGACATCTGCCTGAATCGACTGCGATCAATATTCCTCGAACACTGCTTCTGCGATTATTATGGCCGAGTGAGAGATTCTGTCCGCAGGCGGTGTGCCTGTTGAATTGCACACTACCCCCGCGGTCCGCATGCAAAGCGCGTGCAAAGAGCATAAGATATGGATGAAAGCTAGCTATTCTATTCGGGGCTAGTGTTGTACATATTGCGTCAAGGGACCGAATGAAAGATGTGAATATTAATACTGCATGTCTAGTATAACAGAGGTGATTGTGCTCGAGGGAGCACACCCATTGGAGGACGTTCAAAATGGCGAAAGTCCACACACGCTTAGAAGTCCCAGAGAGTGCCGAAGCAAGGGATGCCGGCCTCCTTGCAGCCCTGGATACGAAAGACACGTCAGCGCGCCGCACACGACGATTACGTGGGAGGACACCCACCTCCATCATTTCAGAGTTGCCGATGTAGTTCGACGTGATGAAGACGACTGTGTCAAAAATACTGGTCAGCACTGCACGACGCTGACGCGAAAGGTGTGCCGTACCATCTGCGTTCCAGGACGCGTAAACCTCCCGCAGAAGCTTCATGGTGTCAGGGCGGCCACCGCGGGATTTGCTGTCCCAGAGCAACAGCCGCTCGGGCTCAATGTGCCGGTGGATGAGGCCGCTAATCGTGGGGCCGAAGGTCTTCTCCTGGTCCGAGCCTGCGTACGCGGGTCAGGGTCTGCGAAACAAGATGGACCGCCGATGATGCCTCGTACCTATCCAGATGAGAAACCTGGGCGCACGCGTGCCGTAAGCATCGACATTCTCCTACGCACGCACGGGAGAGTGCTTACCAGTATGGAGACTGAATGCATGTCGAGAGCGCGGCACCGATACCGGTACCGGTGCAGATACGGATACCCCGACTGTACAACTTGGACGTGTTGGAGACACCGGCGAACTAAATCAGCGAGTTAGCATCCGTGGACACGCACACCAGCGTGTAACAAGACCCACCTTGAGCTCCCGTGTCCACAGGGTCCTGGGCGGGTCGTTAACAAGGCTACGGGTGAAGTCGCCCTGCACACCGCAAATCAGGTAGTGGTACTTCGCATGAGTGCCCTCGCTGATGCGCAAGCTCAGTACAAACTCCGAGAAAATCTAGAAAGTGAAATTGTGGAAACTTACGAGATGATACCGAAAGCGTGGTACTCCTTGACGGCGCTTCGGCTGATGCGGCCCAGGAGACCCTGCTGCATACCGCGCTTGAAGCGTACAATGGCCACTTTGGGCGAGGGCTAAGATCGATGGCGGTCTGTAAATCTTTTGGAAACAGCGGCGATTTCGAGGAACGTACCAGCTCGATGTCGACCTCAACCTCCCGAGTGCAGATCCAAGGAAGCACAATGCTAAAATGATTTCAATGAGCATTGAACGGATAATCACAATCAAGCACGGTGGCGGAACTCACAAAGTCGTCATACCCATGACATACCAGAAATCTTGCTGCTTGACAAGATGCCTGCCGCTCAGGTCCCACGTCTGCGTTGTGGCATCGTAGAGGTCATTCGCGATAGTGAACGCCCCTAAACGAGATAATTAGTCCGCTGATTGACGTCGTTATTTGTGTAGTGTGACTCACATGTCAAGAACAGCGCAGTCCAGCCGACGAAGCGGTGATGACGCTCAAAGACACTGCAACGCACCATCAGCCGCGGTAAAGGCTCAACATCGGATGTACACGTACTTGTGGTGGGTGTTGCGGATCCATGGGATTGCGGCGACCGCGGTGAAGAAGACGGCGACGTTTGTGATCAGGCCTAAAGCGAGGACTGTGGGGTGCTCCATGCTGCGATCGCGATAGACCATCACCACCTTGAGGATCAGCCATGCGATACCGGACGTCGCGCAGCCCGAATGAATGCCTCCAAGGTGCTGGGCGTCGACATCGACGTCAATCGAAGATCGAATGGGCCGCGAAGACGGTGCGTACCTGCAGGACGGACGTGCATCCAAGTCTAAACCAGAGCGGCGGCCACTAAAACGTCGTCAGCGTCCGCAGTTTTGCCACAATTCACGCGGGGTAATTACCTTGGCGAAGCAGGTGTTGACGAACCAGTACAAGCACCGACCGAAGATCTCGTTCCTCATAAGGATCGCGAAGTTAAAGTTGGCGACGGCCATGGCACCGTTATACTTAATTGCGTATGGCCAGTGACCCGAGGCGGCGAGACCGAGGCCAATCATGTTCAGCGAGAACGTGATAGTGAAGAGCTTCCTGCACGTCACGTCCAAGGTAAAGATATGCTACGCGCAAAATCGCCGAGGACGTACCGATAAGTGTTGAACCAGAGTTGCCAGAGGATCCACTTGGATGCCTTTTTCTTCTTTGGCTTGTTGGCTGGCTTGGGAGGACGCGCAGCGGAGTCTTTCTTGTCCGCGACGGGGAAGGTCGACACGCCGATGGTTTCCTTCTTCTCGTCGGGGTACAACCCCTTCTTCTCGTCCTTGGAGTAGGCAGCCTGGGGATACTCCACTGTACCCTTCTCTGCCTCAGAGTAGGCGGGAGCAGCACCTTGAGGAACGGCCGTAGTGTCTGACATTGTACTGTCGACGCGGACTAGTAGGGAGTTCAGAGGAGCCCTGGGGCTGCGGTGGTTGGATGGGGATGTTGAGCCAGCGTTTCGAGGAGAGTTCTGCACGTACTTATAGACCTGCGAGAGGATTGCTCGCTCTGGGCCCTGGACGATGGTTTTTTGGCGAAATGATCGCACGGAGGGTGGAGTCCTGCAGATATGCGGTGCGGAATGGAGAAACCATGTGCACAGCGACACTCTGACTCACAGGCATACCTACAATTTCCTCCGACACTGCGGTCAATGCGAGAGAAACCTCGGTACTGGGACGTCGCCTATCGCCCGATTTCACATAGAGTGCCCCAGACACTGATTGAGCGACAGGCCCACTTCCACGGGAGAACGCCTGCTACAATAAAAGATAGTCTTTCAGAGATAATCTCGTATAGCCAGTGGTTTGGCACTCACCGTTGCGTTATTGGGGCAGGTCCGCGCCAATACCCAGTTTAATGCGGGAGAAAAAGACCGTACAAGGGTAGGCGGAGGTGATACCGCATCGTTGGAAGCGGCAACCCTCCCGTACCGGAGCCTTGCTTCCCACCACTGTGGATATGGCTGCCAGAACAAAGCGGCAGGGGGCGCTGGGTTACGTCCTGCGAGCACGCACGGAGATGCGCCACCGTCGGACAGGACATCGCCTCAAGGAGCCGGGGTTGCCTTTACTGGGAAACATTTCATCTTGTAGCATTTCACGGTTCTCGGGTTCCGTGTGAGAAGGTTCACCTAGAACCGCCTCTGCTGGGGAATGCTTCGCACGCAAGCCGATAATCATTCTCATACGCAGTGACGTTTATGCGGCAGTTTGCTATCGTTCTGCGCTACGCTGCGTGTTGCCAGCGTGCCATGTGGGTACCTGGATGGGGTATTATCCACCGCTATTGGTGATGAGGCATGGCAAACTCACCTGCAAGAAGCTCTCGCTGGGTGCAGTCTGTGATAAGATATATTACAGTTCGGGACCTATCGAAGCGTGCAATCCGACCTTCGACTAGAATGCATTCAGTCGTCGAACTGAGCAGACACTGAACTGAGTGAGGCCGCTTTCTTTTACGACGTGCGGCTTCGAGTAGATGACGGTCAAGAGCAAGAGTGACGAGCGACTACTATGATCAGCCGTGCCTGAGCGCTCTTTCGGTTCGGTCCTGCACGGTCCGCCGCGTCGGTACTGCAGGGCGCCCCCGCCAAGGTCGTGGTCTCGATAGAACGGGAATCGTTGGGCCAGCGGACCCCACTCTTTGTACCCGGACCATCACTGGCAGGAGCGCAACCCACGGTCGCACACTATCCAAGAAGTCGATAGCGGGACCGCCATTTACCTTTCTGATCACATATACTGGAGTCGTCTTGTGCCGCCAGTTCACGTCGTCGACGTCCTACGCGAGTGCTTCGGCAGTGTTCATTCTGGATGACCGAGTCGCGTCGCACTGCTTGACCAGGCAACGTTTGGTAAGCAGGCGCGGGATTATAATTGCGACCGATGCACTTCGGAATGGACATGACAGGGAGGATCGTCTCGTTGATTATCTCGGGGAAATATCAACAAAATCAAGAAGATCGCGGTCAAAGTTGCGTTCAGAGGCGTGTCGGAAGGCCACAGTACGGTAGGCACTGGTTGTCCGAGAGCGGCGGGCCTCCACCTCGGACGACCGCTGCAAGCGATGGCTGAAACTAAAATTTAATCTGGACTGCTGTACACCGCACAGCGATCGTCGTCCAGCCACAGCCTCGTCGGGATAGTGAGCAGGGGAAAGAGCTCTGACCCAAGCGTTCAGTTCAGAATTGATGCCGACCGAAACCAAGCTGCCGGACTTGGCGCTTATCTCGCACTTTGCGCCTTAGATGTGGACCGCGACTACGACTTGTACGTCCATATTTTCTCTGGCTCAACCATTCAAAGTCCAGCTGACCTTTACCATCTAACGAAGAGACGGTGGTTGTTAACCTACACATGCGGTCGAGGTGCATCTCGTCCGCTTCTGGTGCATTATGCATCCCAGGCCACATCTCCTTCTGGAGAGCTCAATACCCATCGATTCACTTTAACTTCGCTCTGTCCCTTTGTAACAGCGTTGGAAATCCGACATGAGCTTCCATGAGACTAGTCGTACTTGCAGGTAGGGTTCCATGTGAACATTTGACCCGAGACATGTTCACAATCGTCAGGAGGATGAAGGCATACGAAACAAATTTTGCATCGGTGTTCCCCAACTTGAATGCACGCCACGTACACTTCACCGGCCAGGTGAGAGAGTAGTGGTCATCTGGAAATGGAAACTGACACAATCGTTCAAGCCGCTTGTACACCCAGGAACGGGCCACGTGGCACGCGCACTGCCTTCGTCGCGGATTTCGCAGGCACCGACGCCCAATGAAGCTTTCTGCGGCGTGTAATAAGCTACGATGTTGAGAAATTGATGTTGAGAAAGCGCGATGTCGGCGAGTCTTCTGTTCCTACGTCGTCGGTGTGAGCTTAACGAACCGCCACTGATGCACAGGAAGCCTGGGCGGAACGAGTCTCGCGGGCGGGCAACCTCGACCACGCATGCCGTCGCAAACCTAAGATCGGCTGCGAACTACTACGAAGCATGGAACCCTCGGTCCTCGTCGCGTCTCAGTCCTCGCTCACGGCCTCTGCTCGTCTTCTTCCTACCGATGGAATACTCTCATGGGGCGTCATCCCGCGTGAGTATGCGCGAAGTCAAGAGCATTCTGGACGCGTTCTGGCGGTCCCGAACCCCAGAGTACGCCGGCGACACGCGTCAGGCCTCGGTATGAAGCGCTCGATCTCGTATCTCGACACAAGTTCACGCTCTCCGTTTATCGTGTCCACAGGACGAAAATCTCTCAGGAGATGTGATGAAGCATGGGTACCCTTGGAGCCAAGAGCAATCTGGACGTATTCTAGCCCTTGTCTTCAACATGTCCCGACGACAACGCGTCCGGGGCAAGCGCGTCGGACTGGGAAAGGCGGTGATCGCTTGAGCTCAAAGGTGCGGTCAAGCACGTTTGTTGTCAGAGGGGGACGCACTGACGTTGGTCATCTCACACCGTACAGCCTTCACGCCGTCGCGAGCGGGCAACCTCGACCACGCATGTCGTCGCCAACCTAAGATTGACTGCGAACTACTGCGAAGCATGGAACTCTCGGTCCTCGTCGCGTCTCAGCCCTCGCTCACGGCCTCCGCGCGTTCTCTTCCTACCGATGGAATCCTCTCATGCGGCATCATCCCGCGTCAGTATGCTTGAAAGTCAAGAGCATTCTGGACGCGTTCTGGCGGTGCCGAACCCCAGAGTCGCGCAGCGTACTCCGGCGATACGCGTCAGGTATGAAGCGCTCGATCTCGCATCTTGACACAAGTTCACGATCTCCGTCTATCGTGTCCACAGGACGAAAAAGCTCCCAGGAGATGCGATGAAGCTTGGGTATCCTTGAAGCCAGGAGCAATCTGGACGTATTCTAGCCTTTGTCTTCAACATGTCCCGACGCCAACGCGTCCGGGGCAAGCGCGTCGTACTGGTGTCAAGGGTCCGCGGCGCTTTTTGGACGACTCAATAGGTCTTCCCACTGCTCTCATGCTCCAGTGTGTCCCGGTCGTTTGATGGGGGGTGTGAAGGCTGACAAGGCTTGTACCACACCCCAGGTTCATGCGGCTGAGTGAGCCATGTCTTATAGCGTGAAAGCGCCTTTGAGAGTGGGAGCCCCCTTCGCACACGCCAGCATGTCCGAGTCGAGCACCAGCACGCTCGCGACCTTCACGCCCGCCGTTGACAGGAAAGTCACGTTCTGGGCGAAGACATATTCGCGCCTGCGTGGGCTCTGGGTGTCCTTTGCCATTGAGAACCCGTTGATGTGGTCGTGGTTGCGCGGGCAGAATCCCAGGTCTGACCTCGCAGGTGCCCCGCTTGCAATTCCAATAGCTGTGTATGATAAGATCGTTGAACACTTTCGACAGGGCCGTACTACATCGTCGGTGCGCCGAACCGCGAAATCGGTGGTGGAAAGGTGGTGATCGCGTCAGCTTCCGAGCTCAAAGGTGCAGTCAAGCACGTTTGTTGTAGCCGGGGACACACTGACGTTGGTCATCTCACACCGTACAGCCTTCACGCCATTCTTAGTCACCCTCGTCATCAAGGACCAAGGGGGTGCGCCGATCAGTGGCGCACTAGTTGACTGGTGGCAGGCCGACACCAAAGGCGACTACCGTTTCTCTACGTACGGCTTGCGGGGAAAGTTCACGACGGACGCTGAGGGCAAGGCGGAGGTCCTCGCCGTATCCCCTGGGGAATACGGCCCTCCGGGACATGTTCGTGCGGGACATTTCCACGCCATCATCACGCCGCCGGGCCGGAAGTGGAAGCCGCTCACGACGCAGATGTACGTGTGTCGTGCGAACGATCCTGCCGAGCTGCAGTTGGACTTGTGCGTACACGGTGCTGCTTGTCCGGGCCCCCAAATCTGACACAGATGCCCCCCGTCTCTTTCGACAGCCTCAACAGTTACAGAGACGCACGCACGCAGAACATCCTCCAGGCGTGGTGTGTCCCCGCGGATGGGGACAGCTTCATGGACCTTCCCCCGCTCGCTGCCGATAGCGAGACGGCGGGAAAGGTTGACGGCTGGAATATGAAGCTGGCAGCGGTCGACGCGAGTTTGAGGATCGACGCCGGGGCACAGACAGAGATTCAATTAAGTGATAGGTCTGGTATCTTTTGATTTTCAGTATCGCCTGCATGTGGCGGACGCACCAATGGAACGTCTTGCGTCAGAAATCGCACGAGAGAGCGCTGCGTTTCCGATATAATGCGTCCTACATATCAGAAACAGTCCAGGTTCCGGACTGCAGGTGTGTGCTCAGACCTTGGAGGCTTTGTATGTTATGAATATTGTTTCTACAGTTGGGTGTGCCTGGGCTGATGGACACTGGTTTCATAGACGGGCGCAAGAGATGGCCCCGGCGTCGTTCTGTTCCCATGTTACCTTCTTCAGCACCGAGACCTCCACATTGTACTCATTTGTCGACCAACGGTCGTCAAGTACTATCAAGGCTTGCCACAGCAGCGGGCCGCAGCGAGGGACTACACCTCGAATGCGGAAGCCCCGCCCACGCGTCAGTTCTCCGAGCTCGACGTCGGTGAACGTTTGCCTTAGTATGGTGCGTGTACTCTATTCGTGTACGCTGAGATGTCGGTGCTGTCTAAATGGAGCGAAATACACAGCCCAGTCAGCTGTTCCGCGTTCGGCAGGCGCACAGATATCGCCATCCAGTAAGAATAACCGTTGTTCACTGTCTCCTTCGTGTCAACAAAACCACGTATCCAGGACAAGTGTATCACCAGAAAACCAGAGCCGCCAGAGGACAGCGGGTGGTATGGCATGGCGTGGTTGCATCCGAGTCGGTCTTTGTATGCCCTATGCTCCCCCCGCCCAAGCCCGTTGGTCACACCCGGCTTCCTGGCCCCTTCAGCTTCCACCGCAACGGATCATAATAACCAGCGCAGCAAGTCCTGGCAAGCCATACAAAAGGCATTCCAACGCATCAGCTCCAGGTACGGTCCATAACAGTCTCGTCCTAGACGCGCCCGCCCGAGCGCGCGACGTTGACGTTTTCTGCCCATCCAGACGTTTGTGGCGTGCCACAAAAAGCGCTAGTGTAATGCACGCCTTGATGCCGAGACCTTGGCTCAGGAGCTGCAGTCTCACATGTGTATGGCCCAAGTGATCTAGGCACGGTGAGTCTTACCTCGCGCTTTGATACAACTTGTCCGAGGAGCGTAGGCGCTGGCACGAAAATTGACCGCTGTGTGCGCGGTGCCTTGTACGCTAAAATACACGTCGAGCTGATTACCTGTGACGGTGCGTGGGCGCGCCGAGGGACGAGGCACACGCCTCGAAGAAGCAGCGGCTCGTACGTGCCTTGGACGGTTACCATGTAGAGGACAATGACCGCGCCTGTTATGGAAGGTGTGGTAGTTGGCTCGCCTCGTGGGAATCGAATGATGGCAATCTTATGAAATGCCAGCTCTCATCTCGCTAGGAACCATACCGCATAATGAACGGCTCAACGCTTCGTTTTCTTGTCATTGTTCTCTATATGTATGGGCGGCTTGCGCACACCGAGCATACTCCTTCTTCTCTACCTCCATCTTGCGCGTTCTGTACCTGACCACGACATCTCCCCCTTACAAGGCTATTTCTCATCACAGCTCGCAGGAACGAGCTTCCGCGTTCAAGGTACTTAAGGTCGACGGCGTGTCACTGGGATCTTCAGCAGACGCAGCGACAGTCTGTCCTCCCCTTCCTAGACGCGATTTTTCCCGGACAGGGTTCCTCGCAAGTTCTATCTTATTCTTATAGTATTCCGACCTCGCAATGTTCTTCGCTCATCTACTGCTGTCGCTGCTTCTCGCCACATCGGCTTTGGGGTCTCCAGTGCGCAATCGTGTTCCGTTTCCTCCTATTCCAGTCACAGCTAAGGGTTTACTTTGCGGTCTTCCTATTCCTATCGTCCAAAAGCTCCTCTGCCCCCGTCAAGGCTCGACCAATCCGACCGTCAACACGCCCATAGGCACTGCCAAGGGTGTTGCGGATGGGTCGAACGCCGTCAGGTTTGCCGTGAAGTATGCTTCCGCAGCGCGTTGGAAAGAGTCCTCGGTGGTAACGTCCTGGCAGCTTCCGTAGGTTTATTCACCACGATCTTGTAACAACTCTGACACGTTAATTGCAGGAACAAAGCCACAGATCCGTCTGCGTTGCCGCTCGCGTGTCCTCAGGACGGTCTCGACGACTCAGCGTTTGCAGAGGATTGCTTGTCCATGATCCTTTACGTCCCCAAATCGTTGACTCCCAGTAGCAACGTGCCCACGATGATGTGGTACGTCCTGATCTCCTCCACATTCGTTCGAGTGGGCACTAAGTAGTGCCCTCTTAGGATCCACGGAGGCTCATTTACCCTTGGATCTGCTACATTCCCCGGACTCGACGGCTCAAACTTCGCGACTGCTACTAATTCAATCGTGGCCGTGATCCAATACCGCCTGGGTGCTGTAAGCACTATTTTGTTTCTATATGCACGCCCATAGGGCTCAACCTTTCCGATAGTTGGGATTGATGTCCCCCGACGGCAACACGAACCTCGCTCTGAAGGACACTATCAACGCGCTCAAATTCCTGCATCAGGTCCTCCCGAGCTTTGGCGGTAACCCGTCAAAGATCACGCTCGCCGGTCAGAGCTCGGGGGCGAACATGATTCGAGCGTTGCTGGCCGTCCCGTCGGCTTCCTCGCTGTTCCAATCCGGAATCCTCCAGTCGGATCCCATGGTATGTGTTCTGCGCCACAGCAGGCTCGATATCCATGCTTACTGGTCGTGTTAGGACTACGGATTCCTGTCGGTGGGCACGCAGCAGACCCTCCAGAATTTCTTCAACAATCTTCTTCCCTGCTCAGCGAGCGACCCTTCATGTCTCGCTAGTCTCTCGCTCGATGACATTCTGGACCTGCAGGACAACCTCAGTAACAACGCCGGTAGTCTCGATCTTTCTACTGGCGCAGGTGAACCTCTGCGTGTCGTCAACGACGGCGTCCTTATCACGAGCACCCTCGACGACCAATCGCCATTCCCCTCAGTCTCTAAGCCCCTGCTCATCAGCAACGTCCAGAATGAAGCTGGGCTGTCTATCTACGGCTCGAGCGCGTTCCCCGCGTCGATCGACGGAGATACATACGACTTCGTCGTTGGTGTCACCTTTGGCGACCCGGACACCGAATTTGTCCTTAACAGCACGTTCTACTCCATCCCGGAGAGCGACATGAGCAACGAGGACTTCGACGCGCGCCCCACACTCGAGTTGCTCGGGACAGACCAGATCTGGCGCTGCCCGACATGGACCTTCGCACGCAACTGGATCGCTCACGGAGGCAATGCCTTTGTCGGGCATTACGTTGTGGGCTCGAGCTACCCCGGCAACGATGCCGTGTCCTTCTGCACACAGCCAGGGATCATCTGCCACCAGGATGACATCCAGATCGTCGTAAGTACCTTATGCTCTTCACAACTCTATGAGCCTTGTACTTAGGATCTTGTTCTCCAGTTTGGCACTGCCCCGAACCCCAACCCGCAGCAGGCCGCTCTGATCACGGAGATGCAGGCGCGCTACAAGGCGTTTATGCTCACTGGAAACCCGAACGTACCTGGCCACGCCACATGGTCCACTGCGAGCTCGGACAACATCCATGCCTTGATTTTAGGCGGTACCGGCGAGTTCCCCGCTGGAGGATGTGCGCCCAACTTCTTCGGCGACGTTGTCAAGTACGACTACCAGAAATTCGGCATCTAATTCGACTACTTCACTTCCTTGTTCTTACTTGGAACAAGGCACTGATATGACCGTGGCAAGTTTAGTTGTTCACAGGATCCCTTCATTCCATTCTATTCCCTTCTTCGCATTGCTTTCGCTGCAACTGATGATTTTACTTTCCGGTACGACCTTCATGCTTACGCCCTTCGAAACCATCTACTTCGCGCCTCGTCCATACAGCCTTGTAATCCTTGTTGTCGAGAACTAATCTGGGTTGGCATCATCGTGTCTGCATATCTGTAGATTGTACGATACACATCTGTATCCCTGGCTTCCATATCTACCCCCACTGTAGCTTTACTTGGTTACGAAAATGGCTCATGCAGTATACAACATATTTGTATTCAACGTTCGGACGTCGTCTTGTCCAGAACTAGTCGATTGGTATACTGCGTGGTTCGAGCCAAAAGTGCACTCGAAAAATACAAATCGAAGTTAGGAAGTAAGGTAAGTATTATTACACTGTGACACTGCACTAGACTGGGTAGACTGGGTATGAAGAAAGCATCCTGAGGTGGACGAACATGTAAGTCAGCTAGAGATGAAACCACAATCGTCTCATGGTAGTCGTAAATGTCGTGGCGGGACACGACAGGCTTTCAGTTCGCTTCCGCGAAGTCGCGCAGATTACGAAGCTGCCGCCGTACTTCCTCCTTGAACTCCACGATCTCGCTGCTGTTCTTGATGATCGCGCGCACGGTCTCGTCGCGGAGCCGGCTGACCTTGTCCACTTGTTCCCGAAATCTGTCATATGGCTACGGATTAGCTAACACTACATCAAGATGACCAAAAAAAAACACGAACGCTATCTGGTTGGCTTGTAGGCGTGTCTTGACGCCTACGCCGTTGGACATTGCGGCAGCTCGTGCTTGGGCTAGCTCTTTCTCCAAACGAGCCGCTTCTGCGCCACTATTCGCAGCATCGCGTTGCGCAACCTAGACACGCGCAGTTAGAGATGAACCGTCCATGAGCCATAAACCTACCTCTCGGAGGTCGTCCGCCTGCTCGTTCAGTGCTTCCACTTTCTTCGAAACCTCTCGTACGTCCTCCTCTAGGTTCTCGCACGTAACCAGCAGTTGGTCAAGCTCGTGGTCGACCCGTATCGTCTCGCTCTCGATCTCTGCCTTTTCCAGGCGCCTCAGCTCTGCCACAACTCCCAGCTTTGGCTTTACTACTTCTCGTACATCCGCACCGAGGAGCAGTTCACCTGCAGCCGCGCTGGCGTTGTTCAACCCAAGACGGAAGTCAACTCCGTCTAGCGGTGGCGGCAATGGTGGGAAGAGATTAAGCAGGTTCAGAATGTTTGTGTATGCATCGACCGCCTCTTCTGCATCGCGCAGCTTCTTGCCGAGCTGGACCTCGAGTTTTCCTATTTGTTTACTCGTCTCAGAGAGCTTATTCTTCAGTGCCTCAAGATCCCGTGTGAGCGTAGCGTGCTCGTTGTTCATGCGCAAAACCTCTTCGGGCGAGAGATTCTGCACAGCCACGATACTCGCTAGCCGGTCTTGTTCTGCGGTGAGTTTTTCGATGGATGCCTCTGCATATAAATCTCTATCAGAACATCGCCTGGACCTTTGCAGTGGGTGAATAGATTACGCACGAGCCATCTCCAGTTCTGCTTTCTCCCTCTCGATGCCTTTGATCAGCGATTGTTTCCTATCCTCGTACATGCGAAGACATTCTTCAAATTTGACTTTATCTTGTTTCAGATATCCATTGTTTTTCTGCAACTCCACTATCGGTGGCTGCGCAGGGTATTCAACAAAGTTGTATCAAGCAAGGCAACGAGACATCTTACCGGGTCTTCCGTCAATTGTTTCAGCTCCTCCTGGCATCTGGTTAGGGCCTCGCGGCGCGTCTGCAAGTCGGTAATAATAGTTTCATCTTTCTTCGCTGAAGAAGAACCTCTAATCAACGGTTTGTCTTCGACAGTAATGATTCAGACATACCATATCGTTCCTCGAGCAAGCGTTCTTGCTCTGGATATACGTCTGCACCCCTCAGAAATATCTCATATGCGTCGATATAATGGGAGAATGCAAGAGCTTGATGGTGGTGTGGATCATCAAACTCTTCTGGAACCTGTTCTTCATCTTGTAAGGTGGGGTCGCCGCTCTCCAGATAGTGCAATCTAGCCTATATTGACGCGACTTGAGCGCGTAACATAGAGCAAAAATGGCAGTAGTGCACGGACCTTGCCCATTTCTGCTAGCCAATGGAGCATTCCTAGCAGTGACGGCCATGAATACTGTGCTCCGGGCGCTGCGAGCCACCTCAGGTCGATAAGGGAGACGAAGGGGTATTGGAGCGCTTGTAATGGCGGTATTAGCTGGTCATCCAGTCGCTTGTCCATATTAAAGGGCCATGCAGGATCCAACAAGCACACGAGGTGTTGGAAGATTCCTCGGAAGTCGCGTCCAGTGATATTCTGTAGCGTCTGAGGATGAATGTCGTACTCTGTTTCCTTCAGCCAGTTATACACCTCCTGGCGCATCTTCGCCTGATATTGACGGTCGCGTAATGGACGCGTGTCCTTGGTGCCCTGACTACTAGTCGGTGCGGCGGCTTGGGGCCCTCCCCACATAGAGCCCCGGCGTACACTCCTGTTGTGGATGGACAGTGGCATCAGCACTCACAAAGCGGTGTACAACCATGATGCAAAGCGCGAGAATACACGGAGACTCACCCATGTACCGGCGTCCTCCCAAAAGCATTGGCCTTGGTCGTGCTCATGAGCAGGGGATTCATGTTGGTTGAACGCATCATAGACTGCCGTGGGGTTGGCCCCGGGCCAGCGGGCGGGGCCATCGGATATGGGGCGCGCAATGCTGGCCCGGACATGGACATTCGTCCGGTGTTGTGTGAGGGTTTTTTGATCGTCGAGGGTACCGGCAGACCTGAGCGTGAACCGTAGGGGTCCATTGCCTGCGGCATGTTCGACACTCGCCTTCGGTAGTCCGTCATTCTTGTGAGCGTAGAAGCGCCAAATGTGGCGAGGAGTGGGTGGCCAAGGGGCCCTCGAGGTGGTGGTTGCGGTTCAAGCAGTCGCGAATCGCGCGCGTCGCGGTCCAGCGTCAAAGTCCTCATGCCCACGGCGCCTGTTGAACATCTACCTCCTCCACCTCGACCCCCACCTCTAAACATCCTCACAACAGTCATGTCTTCACGCGAGTTATTTGGAGGTGCAATTACTGTCACACTCCCAATCGTCTACGTCGATGCATCGTAAGTATTTCTCGGCAGCCATGAGCTCAACCTCGATGAAGAATGTGACAGCCCTTCGTAAGGACGATACGCCAAGTACCAGATTCTCAAGAAGTCTTCCTGCACCTGAAGAACGACATAAGCTTGATCGTGGAAGTGCTAGAGAGCGTAGAGCCTACAGATCTGCATCAGGCTGCGAAGTAAGTCTCCTCCAGGAATGTTGACGGCTTTCTGAACAGGTCGTGTTTAGATTCCACTTCGAGTCACTCGCTCATGACAATTCGGCGGTCAGCCAAACAGTCCATGAGATAGACATTCTGACCACGCGACAGGGAGAAACCCCAGCACCGGTGCTCCTTCGAGGAATGCAGATGGTGCCCAAGTTCAATACTGCGGTGGCGGACGAAGTTCAAATCTTCCTGTCGTTGTACCGCATCTCGAGCAAGAAAGTGGATCTCGTATTGACGATGAACGTCCCCACCAAGGCTGCGGATGGAGGCGCTGTGAGTGAAGGAGAACTTGCTGCAGCGAAGAGAGACTTCGAGACAGCGGCGCAGTCCTTGAAGATCGTAGACTTCGGGTTGTTTGCTTGATCCAGATAGATGTGAGCCGTCCCATCTCACTCGTAAGCACGTCCGTTGACACGAGTTTACCCTAGTATCCTACATATTGTACAACACTGTAACGACGCCACCCTGCGGACACCGCCTACGAGAATATGATACAAGATGATACATGTGATGATAAGCAATGCAGCGTTGGGAGATTGGAGATGCTGAGATTGGATTGAGAGTGTGGGGGTGCATAGTTGGTAGAGAAAAACAAATGCAATCGCGTTAGGAAGAGGAAGAGACCGGCCCTTCAGTGTGTTTCCGTGGTCGTAAGTCCTCCTTCTCTGCCTCCGCTTCAGCCTCAGGGTCCTCTTCAATGCGGTCGTTCGCAACAGATGTGTGACCAGCTGCGGCACGCGCCTCTTTTTTGCGCCGTGACGACTCCTTCAGCTTTTCCCAGCGGTCTCGGAACTTCACGATGATTGCTCGCTAGCGGGACTCAGTCAGCCGGCGATAAAATTCGTTGCCGCAATACGTACCTGCTTCTCGTTCTCTGCGCGCAAATTTCTCGTTTCTTCCTCCAGTTCGCGTACACGTCGGATAAGCTGTGCCTCTCCGCGACCCGAGCCGGAGCTCGCAGGTACTGGTGGCGGTGGCGGAGGAGGCACGTTGATAGTCAAGGCAGCGATGTCTACAGGCGTGGCTGGTGCGGAACTCGGTGCGGGGAGCGCGGGAGGCGGCGGTCGGAGCGCCATAGAAGAAGTCATGGCACGGTGCGCCTAACGTATCGGTCAGAATTAGCTGCTGCGAAGGCGACTGAAACGCACCTCTTTCCGCGCCAACATGATGCTCTCTCGAAGATGATGATCCTGCTCCTGCCGTTGCTTCAACATGCGTTCGGCCGCAGCAAGCTTCTTGCGTTCTTCGTCCAGCTGCGCCTTGATGAGCGCGTTCTCTTTCTTCAGTGTAGTCACCGAAGCTTCAGATTTGGAGGGTACGAGGAAGAACGAGTCGGCCATGTCGTCGTCTGCAATACGGTCATTGACACGGAATGCTCAATGACAATGGCGAAACCTTACCATCGGCCTCGATGTCATCGTCCCAGTCATCCGCGATGGGCATGGGTTTTGGTGGGAACGTGGTGATCCCAGCCTTGCCGCTGCTGTCCGAGTCTGACGCGTAGTTGCCGGAATCGTGGCGTACTAGCATTTTTGAGCGTGCCGCTTTGACGAAGTCGAGCCCACGGTTGAATGTCTTCGTAATGGTGTCTTCAACGTCGGTGTCGCTGTTTCCAGGCCCCTCGCGCCGGCGGGACGAGGACGGGCTGTTCTCTGGAGGGGCAAGGGGTGCTGTGGCGAAAGCGACCGGCTGCGACAGGTGCTCAAGCATGCCTTCGGTGATCTTCCAGAAGTGATTGAACGCGTCAGATGTCTCGCTCTGCGCAGTTCATTCAGTATTCGATCCCGCAGCACAGTGCGAAATGGCGCACCTTTTGCCCCAGGAGCATGAACGACTCGTCCACCATTTGCTGCGAGTCCGATAACCTGCCGCCTAATTGCGGAGGGGGCGAGGGGGCACCCTTCGGAGCCGTGACAGAGTTGCCTATAGTAGGAGCGGCGGAACCGGTCGCGGTTGAGGACACGGTCCGGTTGGGCACTCTCTGCGGGAGAGATGGGTCCTTGTTCTCCTCCCTGAGCTTCGCTATCTTGCGTTGCAAATCCTTTCCCGCCTTAGAGTGTTCATTGTAGAGCATACGTAGTGTGCGTTTTGTCTGCCAGAAAGAGAGAGGTGCGAGACATCATGAGCACAAAATAAAGGCACGCGGCTAGTCGGCAATGACCACCGCGCGGAGGAAAAGAGTGTTCTGACATGCTCTTCTGTGGATGCCTGCAATGCAGCTTCAAAGGCTTCGGCCGCTTTGTAGTGCTCCTCTGCTGCTGGCATCAGGAGACCCTGCGCCATGTAGTCGTCGGCGTTGGCGGCGTGCTGATGCGCCTGGTCGTGCATAATCATTAACACATACATAGCTTGCAACTGGCGAAACTCTTTCGCACCGCATTCAAAGGCGAGTCTATCGGAGGCATCTCGCTCCTCGCACAGTTGGTAGTTAAGAAAGTGTATGGGGCGTGAATGTGGTCAAGTCGAGGTCGGGGAGTGCAGGCTTCAGGGAGCACTGCAGGCTGGGCGCTAGTGATCGCCGCTGGGTGCGAAATTAATGGGCGTCTAAATACACGCCCTAACTTGGCGGTCTCTCGCTCTTGCACACAGCTCTTGGACCGACGACGGTGACATACGCCAAAGGAGAGCAATTTACTGTCTATGTAGCAGGTTTTCGACACTCGCCCAAAGCAGAGAACCGGGATGGATCGAATTGGGCGATCCCGCCTTCGGCTCTCGCTCCCGCGCATCGCGAGGGCGGGATGACGGGCGGCGCCGCTGCCCGAGTGCGGTTAGGACCCACCTGTCCCCTAACGGAAATTAGTGCGAGGGCATAAATAATCCCGCATGTCTATGCCAAGGGTATCAACTACTCATTAACTCAAACCACCATGTTCACCTTTACTCGTAAAACTCGTGAGGATTCGAAGTTCGGCAAGGCCCTCGAGCGTATGGTGCGTACAATCTGCTCTCGGTATAGCATTTGCTTCCGGTACTAATCCGCTGTCATTCAGACTGCAATGCGCGGTCTTAAACGCCAGCATGGCATCCGTGCGCGCAGCGTGCCTCCGAGACAGTCCGTCGTAAGTGGCGACATACCCGCACCTCTCCACAATAATCTAACTCGCGTGCGGGTCCAGCAGATGTTTTCGGATGCAACCGAGGAGATCGCACGCAGTAAAAAACCGCTATACTCCCGGTCACGCAGTCAATCTTGCACGGCCCTCGATTGGTTCGTGGGCGACATGTCCTGGAGTGACGTCGAGGCCAGCGGACGGCTAGACCGCAGCGGCAGCTACCGCTCCGTGCAGCACGAAGGGCCGGAGCTGGACATGCGTCACGCTTGCGTGAAGTCCTCGTCGCCCACAGTCATCCACCAAACTCAGCACTACTCTGTCGCACCTCTCTCTGCCGAGCTCATGATTCCCGAAAGCGCTCCCAGCCCCACCGCTGGTCGGTCGGCTCCGCCTCCCACTCCTCTTACCAACGTGAGCTACGACGCTACGTCGAGGGCGACTGTGGATGTTACTGTAAGTTGGTGCTCGTCGATATTGCCTGTGTCCGTGCTGATCGATTATCACAGCGAGTCGATGCGCTCGCAGACATCGCAATGCGAGGCCGTTTACAACAACCACTCCTCTCTGTCGCCATCCCTGAAGGCTCACTCAGCCCACCGGCGGAGATATATCAATCGGTCTGGGGCAAGTCATAGCCTCTGGATTGTTGGCAAAAGCGCTATCACGATGCGCAATACCAGACTTCGCTCCCTAACACACACACACAGACATTGTATCCATAGCCCTGCAACTTTGTATCGTTAGCTTATCACGGACAATTCAGATAGAAGTTCGGAACAATCATACCCTGCAATTATGTATGGAAGTTCTCAAAGGGCGTAGAAACGGGAGCTGGAAGTACACACGGTGGAAGGTAGAGCGCGACAGTTCAAGAGTGACTTCAGCTAGCTACCGTGCACACTCGAACCGGTTCTCCGCCGATCGCAAACGCAACAGTGGCATCTTAACACCAGACTGTCGTTCGGGTGCTGTGGCGTGCGTGCGGCGGGTTAGTATGAGATGTAAATTCTGCGAAAGCAGGAAGAATCGTTAGGCAGAAGTACGCAAAGAAGTCGGAACCAATTCTATACACGGTCTAACGGAGCCGTTCTTTAGGGGTCTATCGCATGACAGCGGTTCCGCGAAATACGGTCATGGCAAGGTGTTGATCAGTCCAGACAATCCTTCGACTATCATCACCTACGTTGTGGCACAAGTGTCCTAGGCAGCGGGACAGCTGCAGTTCTATCAACAAAGAGGTTCAGTGCTCGTAATCGTCCGTTCATTTCGGAATGAAATAGCGTTCGCCCGTGCCATGTATACCGAGAGGCTGATTACTCAGGTACCGCATAACACAGTGGTGCAGACGTGCAACGCTTCTGGAGAATACGCTGCGCGCATTAG
This sequence comes from Ceriporiopsis andreanae CBS 279.92, assembly GCA_001969225.1. Taxonomy (NCBI): domain Eukaryota; kingdom Fungi; phylum Basidiomycota; class Agaricomycetes; order Polyporales; family Meruliaceae; genus Ceriporiopsis; species Ceriporiopsis andreanae. The sequence continues at coordinate 3,421 of ALYI01003689.1, read as the reverse complement.
CTGACCTTGATACATCTTAAAATCAGAGAAACATACAACGACGAGGGGCGGGCCTGCGACAACGAAGCAACAACCCGCGCTGTCATTTTGAAAACGAGTGCGCAACTCACCTGCAAGATTCCGACTCCAGCAATCGCTCGCAATGCCAACCAGGCCGGTGTGCCCGCCGACAAAGCATCCTAGAAATCCGAGGAGTCGTGAGCAAGACAAGATAGCCAGTGGCAAGGGGGATCTCCCAGTGTGGGCGCTGTTGTCTCTAGGACGCTTTGACCTGCCACCATGCCAAAAATTGTCAACGTTATTATTGGGGTGGCTTCAACGACAGCACCTGCAGCCACAAGATCCGCCCGTGGCTCGCTGTCGACATGTCATCGATGAGTCCCGTCGTGTGAGATAGGCAACTTGCATCTTCTAGTGAGGCCGGATGCGATCCCTGCGCCGTCGTCCGTCTATTCACAGCCTAATTCGTTTTGGGAAAAAATTGCTGTCAGAAAGGAGAGAATTTTCCCCAATATCGACTAAATTACTGACACGACTCCGGGGTCGATACGGCCTGAACGTGCGCTCGGGCCCCTTGAGGAGGTGAGCACCGCGCGCGGGATGGCTAAATTCGTCAAGAAGCCGGCGTTGACGCCCGTCTACTGGTCCAAAAAGAAATCGAGACCGCCGATCAGCTTCCCGCAGGGCGCGTTTCGGCCAAACAAAATCTTACGCTCTTCTGCATGCTACAGACCTTCTCGCACGACCCTAAACTGTCGGCATGGACGCGGTCTGCATGGCCATCGGGGGAAGGCGCGTGACGCCAACCGACTGGGCTCGCCGACACAGCAGCGAAAAGAACCTACAGCACGTGTGTCGGTTGTGGCGCAACAAGCTGGTCTGCAGAGGTGACGTACCAGCCGCCTGTCATATAACGAGCCCCCGGGGCATCTGGACAATGCTCGGTCAAACATCTCGCAAGCGACTCTAGCTCAGCGGAGGTAGTGTACACTTGTGATGCGGGCGCGAGGATTATTCGGCGTGTCATCGCTGCAAACGCGTCCGCTCATGCACCCTAGAAGAAGCGAGCTTGGTAATAAAACCTAATAATCACGGCGACGTACGCTGGTCGTGCGCTGGTATTGGATCGATGCGCCCTTGTCGCAAGAATCCCCACAGAATTGCATCCGAAACATCGCGCGGGGACACAGCCTCCGCGGTCGTGACTGTGACGCCGCGAGAGCGAGGTGAAATAGCGCTAGCCTCCATGACATCAATTCATTAAGTTCAGCCATGAAGCTTTGAAGAAGGAAGCCGCTAACACGTTTGGGCACGGGTGCAATTAGCAGTCTGTAAGGTGGTATCGCGGTAGCGAGGAAATGGTGCGAGTTAATTTTTCTGCGCGGTCTGCTAGGGTGACGGCACTCACCATTTGTCTTGAGAACGTCTTCCACAACGTGCAAGAAAAACACGTCTCAGGTTGCCTATCAGAAGCCTCCCATGTCTGACCACGGTAGTCCTCATTTGGTCCTCATTCGTGTCCTCCCCATCCCTCGGCTGATTTTAATTCTAGGAAGCGAGGATGGAATGTCGCGTGATACGCCGATGCAGTCCAGATCGATCTGGGATTCTGCGCTTTTCCTGGCCCACAGCGACTGCTCATAGCATTGCCAACGTCGTAGATTCAATGGGTCGAGTCTCGATGGGGAACAGCAGCTGGGCAAGGCGGTACGACAACGTGAACGAAAAGAAGCAGCAGCCTCTGCGAAGTTGACCGATTTTTTCGCACGCACCGATCATGTTCGGTGCTGGATCTCGCGTGCACCGTTCTCGCGGGCAGCGCAAGCGTGGGCCAATGGCGGCGCGGTGCTCGTCTGCGTTGCTCTGACGGCGAGACAACGCCTGACAACGCCTGACGCGTCGACAGCTCGCGCGATGGCCCTCGGGCGCGATTGGCACTTGAAAACGACCCTGCGACGGCGGAACGGTGAGCCAGCCGAGAGCGTGGCGGGTTGCCCATCGTGCAGCGTCGCGGAGTCCTAAACCTTAAATGGTGCGTCGTCTTCTAGGGAGTCGATGCTGACGCCTGCGCATTGCGTCTCTCTCGCTCTAGATATTCTCTCGGACACGCGGCAGGCGTGAATTTTATTTCTGCACGCTATGAGCCCACAAACCCTATCCGTTCTCGTCAACATCTGTAATGCCGCTTGACCACTGGCAGCGATGTGCCAAGATGTCTGCAGTCCTGCATGCCGCATCTGAGTCGCGATGATTCAATTGATCAAGACCCAATATCTGCTAGGCTGTGTCCAATCGTCGAGCTTATCACCACTCCTCCACGCCAAGATCCACTAGCACTGATACCAGCCTTTCTTGCGAACCCGCCACGAGGTCGCCGTGTTGGCGGTCGGTCCAGGCGGCGGTGTGTGTGCGTTTTGCTGGTAGAGCGCGATGCTCAGCCCACGAGGCGAAACAAGGCCGTCACGACGGGCGACGCGCCGAATAAGGTGTGGTGTGTGTGCACTTGCATCGTGATTCGTGATGCGATTCGTAGTTGGTCAAACAGGATGCGTGGTTGGTGATTCGTGGTTGGTGATGCAAGCGTCGTGACTCGCCCAACGATCTCGCATCTGGCAATTAATTCCAATATTAATGAAACACGCGACCGCTCGCCAATCATCCGCACTAGAACCACTGTGATCGTGACGGGGGACGTTGGGGGAATCGCGCAAAACCATCGATCGGCCTAATTTTGTGGTTCTTGTGCAGCTCTTAGCGTGCGCACCGGTAGTCTAACGCGTTACGCGGCGTAGGGTCTCTAGCAGGCTTCTCGCGGGTTAGCGAAATGAAATATGGAACCAAATATACATGCCGGCACGCAAGTGCTCACCTGTCCAACGGAGCCCGCCTCCGGGGCACAGCCGACGGAGCCGTCAAGGGTCCATGGGAGAGAAGCATATCATAATTGCAGAGTCCGTTCCAAATCCAATGGTACAATGTACAGTACGTGACTAGTGCACACAATGACAACGACAGCAACAATGAGAAGATGAGATACACTACACCGCAGCACACAGGTGACAGTGGACCCGTGCCACAGCGAAATTACCCCTCCCGACCGAACGAGGAGGGGAGTTAGCGTTATTGGCTCGACAGCCCAGGGATATACATCACGTCGCAACACCGCCCCTCTACCTCCACTCGCTACGATCTAGAGCATGCCGACCGTCAACCCCGCACCCCACAATTACAAGTGGCTACATGGTGGACGCCGAATTGCGGCACCTAGTCCGTGCGCGTCCTGGGCTGCTGGCCCGTGGCCGGGGCGCCGTGCGGCGGGACGACGTCGTACCCGCTCTGCCCGAGGTCGGCGGGGAGCGCGGCGGTCTCGTCGAGGGCCTCGCGCGCGAGCAGCGCGCGCGTCTCGTCCGGGCCCGCCGCG
>ALYI01003688.1:0-71525 GCA_001969225.1 Ceriporiopsis andreanae CBS 279.92 | reverse complement strand
TCGAAGAGGCGGGCATCACCCACAGAGATCACGATGTCGCACTGGAAATTTTGAATAACCTCGAGCTTCATCATCCGCTCGATGACCTCCGCTCCGATGCAGAGAGGCCGGAGAGCTCATGCATAACATTGGTTACATCGAGTTGATACCGCGATCTTCGGACGACTTGACCTTGCCGTGCGAGGCCGGTCTGACGGTCGTGAAGCGGATGTCAGCCGCTTCGCGCCGCGGCCCCGGACGGTTTTGCACGCCACATGCGCCCAACGAGAATAACGTGCGTGTTTCGTAGGATGAGAGTGTACCTCGCGGACTCGGAGAGGCGGATCCGGCTATATTGAGAGTCCGCGAGGGGATGATGAAGCTGACGGCGACGTGTAAGGTGGGTGGTCTCTTGGTCGTCTTGCGGCTGTGCCTATTTCACTTCTCGATCTCTCCCTGTCGTGATGAGTCGAGTACTTCTTTTTTGTGATTATGCCTGTTCCCGACTGACCTGAGTGATGTCCGGACCGTGCCTCAACCATGAAACCGTGAGCAAATACTTGCGGTCAGAATAACGATACCCCCCTTACGCAGGTCTAGCTGGGATCATCATCAAATATCGATACCACAAACGGCATCGGCGCGGTCTTCGCGGCATGAACGGCATGTTTCACTTGCTGTATTCACGTTGTTGCATAATCATCATGATTGACGTACGGTAACGACAATCTACAGGCAAAGCGCAGATCTTTACTGGTCCCTACAGGCCACATCACGAACTTTTGAGCGTGATCATGTCCTCTAGAGACCATAAGAGCACCTCCCTGGCTCACTGAGTCGCAAGAGAGAGGATAATGTAGTCGGTATCCTCAGGGCATGTGCAGTCTATCTTAAACCTGCAAGAACAAGTGAGAAACATAAACGTCGCTAACCAGTATTTCTCGTACCCCATGGTTTCGTAAAACTTGATAGCCTGTTTATTCGCTAAGCAGTGCTTGTCGTGTCAGACAAAAGTAGCTGAAAAGATGGTTGCACGGGAGCTCACCTCGAACAACAGTCAATACGACCTTCTCCATCTTCCATGCTTTGGCAATGCGTGTCATCTCTTCCATGAGAAAACGACCTAAACCGTATCGCCTATTTGGCTCTGAGACGTGAATTTCATAGCTGGCAGGAAATAGATGTTAACAGGCGCACTGATAAATGAGAATACAAACGCACCAGTACAACACCGGTGCGGACTCAACATCCTCTTCCCACTCGAGTTCGAAGCGGATGCATGCGAATGCAACGAGATCTGACGCGTTTCGCTCTGCAGACGACATTTTGGCGATATCCCGTGTATCCTTGCGCATGTGTCCTTGCGCGATGTCGCGAGATGAGGTAGGGTTGTCGCAGTAGATGAGGATGAGGCGGCTGGTGGAGTCTTTGAGCTCAGAGATCTTCTCCTCGTGACTCCATCCCATAGAGGACTCTTCCAGTCTGTTTCCCTGTCAGATATGCACGCACACGTCGTCGCCAGTACTCACAGTTTCTTCACGCCTGCTTCCATCATATCGCTTGCAACCTTGACCTCCGCATCGGTCAGGTCGGGGCCAGCGACCAATCGGAAAGTGAATGGGCGACTACTGAGGGAGCTACCCTGCTCAGGTATAGTACTCGCGGTCCTTGCAAACAGTACGTCGCAAGATGCCTAGTGACGACTCAGATTTGGATCAAAATGTCCAGGCGAGTCAATGAAGGCTTACATCGTTTGCTTTCCTCAGTAAAGGGTTGACCTTCATGTTTTAAACTGCAACAAAGCCGCATCTCGCGCCATTTGTTAGCATTTATAGAGATGGCCACTTCCCTGCACCGAGGAGCCCGTCGAGAGAAATCAAGACAATCTGCATGGAGGGAGTGAGAGTGATTGTCCCCGGCGTCTAAGAGACCGCCGCGTTCAAATCGCCGACTCCGTCACTCCGACGTCAACCACACCGGCTCACAACGGTCGCGGTAAGCAAGTCGTATGTTCAAGACAATGTTGATACACTCTGTAGAAAACATGGAGCGAGGCTTGATAACCTGTTTTTCTCAACAGAAAACGAGAGAGAGAGACAGGAAAGAGTTCAAGATTTCACGGAGGTCGCGAGCGACTCGGACACATCTCCCTGCCTCTGTCCACCCACCGTCTCAAAGATGGCCATGTTTCTTCGGTCGGTCACCCAATGACCGGACTTCGCAACCCATGTTGTGGCGCGGAACTTACCTCGGGCTCATGCCGATAGGCGAACAGCCACGCCGCCTCCGTGCCACCCGCATCGATATTCGCACCGGTCATCGCCTTCTAACTAGGTCGAGGCTATGGTCAAGGAAGACCTTGTGCCAACAAAAACACGTTGAACTCAAGATAAGTGTATCTTAGTCGCCAGGTCATCGCTGAATCTGAATGCATAAGGCGTCGACTGACCCTGTGGTGGCATGCAATCGGGCCATTATTGAGAGGAATCCCGCAGTCCAGTCTGTGCGGCGCATTACAGCTCGTCAGCGAACGTGCCCGTAGATGCTCTACTGCATGTCTCGTCGCCCAGTCGCACCGGATATTTCGTGATCTGCTCCCCACGCGACGGGAAGTTATCCTTGCGTCATCCAAGGCGCCGTGGTGAGCAGGATAAGCCGTACAATATTCTGAAAATATTCAGGCGACGTCTTTGGCCAAGCAAGCATCAGAGTGAAAATGTTATTTGCAAGACAGGGGACAGCAGCGAGAGGTTGCGGGCGGACCTGTTTGATGTATGCGGCACGACACACGGAATACATGTCGAGCGACATACCGTGAGCCTAGGGCCAAAGAGCAAGCAGCGGCCCCAAAACTTACGCCTGGAAATCGGAAGAAGAGGTGAGTCACTGCAATAAAATAGGATTATCATGTGTCGACAGTACGCGTATTCATATTCAACGTTCGTTTTCTTCAACCAGGCCCGATCATGACGCACCAGACTGGGTACCGTGCGTTGACCATATGTACCTACGCGTAGACGAAGAGGTACGTGCGTGTCTGAGACGTACTTTGGGACAGGGACTAATTTTTGAGTGACCAGAAGTCGCAAGATGTCTGCCGGATCTTAGGAGCCTAGCGTTCGCTAAACCTAGAAGAGTCAGACGAGCAGACCAACCGTCCTGCAAAGGGGATGAGTGCAAGCTGCTGATATCGCTTGTCTCGAAAAAAGTGAGGCATTCTCGTTTTTAAAATGCTACGATTCCGCGGACCCCGAAAGTCAAAAAGACCAGGACCCTCGTGTCCTGTGTCTGGCGCAGAAGGTCGCTTAGGACATAGGCATGCTAGAAGGCCCCCTTTTAGCGTACACGTCGTTCTCGGCCCCGTTAGTTTCTTCTAACAAATGAATTCTTGCACTCTGCGCTTGTGTGGCGCTGAAGGGAATGGACGCTGGATATATATCCCTCCTTATGTTCGGTGTATACTGGCGCGCTGGGGCTTGACATCCTCGGGATCTGTAGGGACATATACCTCCGGGTCTAGCGGCAGATGGACCCATATTCGTCCCTGTACATCTTTTGTTGGCCCGTACGGCAAAGAGATTGGTGTCGAGCGATGCCTCATTCGCCAGGTTCGAGTGCGTTCTTTTTAGCGAAGGTCAGGGTCCGCGATCGGGAAACAAAAGAGAGATGATCGTCCACCCCGCCTCGGAGTGGCGCCACATCAGCTACACTCTGGGATCTGATGCGCCTGGTCGTGACGCATGCCGAGTGTATCGATGAAAGGAGGCTGGTGCGGATTATCTGATTCTGCGGAGGCAACTCAAGTTGCCGGACGATCTTAGTGCCTTCTTGGCCGCCTCACAAGGAAGGTCATACCTTCCCGACCTAAACGGAGCCGCAAGCGTCGCTTGAATTTCGAAGGACGAGCTACTGCAGATGTCTATCTCCATGGAGGTCTCAAACGCCGGCCGCGGGCCTTCTCTCGCGCCCCACGCGACACGATCGCAGACACAATGCAAAATTTAGTTGGCCAACAGTCAAGTGCTAACCGTGTTTGTTCGTGATCGTAAGACTTCTGTCTCTCCCATGAGGGGCCGGACACCTGGGTCGCATAGTTGTATGGCACATGCTATTATCAGGATACAATCCGAACTAGCGAATATGCGAACGATATGTGGGTGTGTACAGGGTTCGTTCGGTACGGGTACAGCTTACAATACATCGAAGGCGGGCAGGGCACACCTCAAAAGGCCTGCAGATTAGGCGGTACAGTGGGAGTAGAACTGCGCGGTAGGGAGTGTGATGCTCCATGCCTGGAGCTCTGGATGGCTCTACTTGAGCCCCGAGGTACATCGTTACCCGTAGAAGACGAAGGATGGGATAACGAATTACATGTTGTAGAAAGTCCTATGATAGCGCTGTTAATAAATGTATAGACCGCCACAGGTATAGGGGACTCACGAAAAATGAGTGTCAATGCGCCTGGCAGTATATTATATACAATAAAGATAGGTCGAACGCAAGGGCGGACCGCGAGCTGCCAGTCGTACGTAGCAATATGTGGGTGTTCCCGCGGTTGGGTGTGTAATTACTTGCTGATTCCTCGCGAGGATGGAGAAGATGACTGCGAAACCTGGGGCGTGAAGCGCGACGTGGTTGCGCGAATAGGTCCTGGGTCCGAGATGGCGTGCCCCAGCCGACGAGGCGTGCGTTGGCGTCCGCGAGGAGCGTCGAGTTGGACGACCTTAAAGACATCGTCGACGTCCATGTCTTCGTCGTTGGGCTCGTCCTCATCGGCGGACGCGCTTGTGACGGAAGACCCAAAATCCTTCCCGTCGTCCTCGAAGAAGCTGTCGTCATCGTCGTCACTGTCGCTGTAGTCATCCTCAGACTCCTCGACGCGGTGCCCGAAATGCCCTCGACTCCTCTGCCATCTGCTATACCAACGGCCGAGGCACAGCTTAAGTTCCATGTTCATGCCCAGGAATTCGACGTTCCGTGCGAGGCCCTCCCAGGTTACAGCACCTGTGTCGAGGGCGTCCTCGATATAGGTGGTGGAACCGAAGTACATGTAATGCACGAGGAGGCGGAAAGAAGCCGCGTCTGGCACAGGGAGGTAGACTGTAGGATGAGTCGGAGGCGAAGGAAGTAGCCGAGGATAGACGGGAGCGGTAGGCAAACCGCGTGCCGCGGACGGTAATAGCGGCGGAGAAGGCGATTCAGCCCGCAAAGGGAGATGATAGACTGAACCGCGGGGAGTCGTCTGAGGAGAGGACGAACACGAGTCCATGAGATCGAACGGTGATGCCCCACTGAAGAGGCCCCGAAGAAGGGACGAGTGTGCAGACAGGTAGTCAAGATGCACCTACGAGGTGAAGGCTGTCAGCGTCCAGAAGATGCGTCGATCCGGGGGCAGAAGCTCACTTTCATGACCATACGAGGAGCAGGTCGAAGCGATGGCTCCTCCATGTGTCCCAGCTGATCAAATTTTGGCACAGACGCGGGGGACGACGGCAGAGAAGAACCGGATGACCGAGAGGCCAGCCCGGTCTTGCGGAGGAGCCCATCCAGAGGGACAACTGCGTGGATGATTCATGGGTTAGTTGATGTTCGTCACCAGTGATGGAAGACGCACTTAGAGTACAATCCGCCGTCTCTGGCTTACTCCAGTAATGAGGTGCAAGATTATGTAGTTGGTCCAGAATATATTCCACGGGAACATTGGCCAAGGCGGGAGGAGGAAAGGGACGAGGGACGAACAACTGCATTGCACGGCGTGACGCTCGAACACGGACGGGCTGAGCGTGAGTGGCGTTAACGGGGCGTGATAGGGAACCCCCGAACAACTGGGAGTTCTCCTCGCGCAAAGGCAGATCGACCGGGAGCCTTATAGGACAAGCACGGCCTGGGAAACAATTATCATGGCGCTCTTGAGACATGGTCGTTCTTTTGTTTTCTGGAGAGAATGGTGCGTGTGAGCGTCAGAGGAATGTCACTGCGGCAATCCTTGAAATGGAAAGGCCGATCCGGAAGAGAGGAAAGTCGAAAAACAATTGGGAGGGAGAAAGCAAGGGCGGACCAAGATCAGATGTAGGGGCTGCAAGAGAGAGGATGATTCGGCGAGCTGTAGGCTGGTGATTTATAGTAGGGGGAGGATTAGGATAACTACGACGAAATATGTTAGAAAGAAGCAGCCGTGGGGAGAACAGACAGCTCGTAACAACGGGCGACAAGGAAACAGATGGGACAACCGAGATGGTTGGAACTTTTTGAATCTGCGCTTGAGGGAGCAGGCACCGTCTGGCACTAATCCCAACAAATCCACTTTTTCAAATCCAGCGCATCCGGTAACAAGCGCGACGCCGCGCTCCTCGCCTTTTTCGGTTTTCTTATTGTTCTCTCGCTTGCCTCGTTGTTTGAGAGCCTCGTGCGAGATCCCTCCCTCGCATGTTCCGAGCTTTGCATCACCATCAACGTCGCAACCTAGACATCCCACGCCCATCCCACGCCCATCCCACTCGCGACCATCCCCCGAGGCCGTCCTTCGTCAAAACGAGCGCCACTGGTGGCTGCGTGTGCGCGCACAAGCGCCCGATCGACCATTACCGCATCGTCGCATGCGCAGCGACGCGGCTCTACAAATCAGGAGGCCGCCCCTGATTCAAGATCGTGGTTTTGTTCACCTACCCCCAATCCTTCACCCTCTCGAAATGGTATTTACGCGTTTTCGGATACATTGGCCGTATGCGTAACGAATAGATGCCTCCGGATCTTGCTCTCGTTTATGCGGTCCGGTAAAGGACCCACAGCGCACAACAAACATCCAATAATCCTGCGGCGGCTGCAGACATAGGATCGTTTTTCCCAGAGCCGAGTTAAAAAAGCAGTGCAGAGCAAGGGATTACAGCATGGCACTCACTTCGTGGGCTAGCTGGACAATACGATTGCACAACCATAACACCTTGAGGCAAGCTATCGCCCTTCGGTGGTACTAGAGGGGTCGGGTGCGATTGAAACCCGGACGCTGGCGGACGAGACGCGATCTGCGTTAACGAAGTTGGACATGGGCGCGAGCAATCCCGCCTCGTGGGCTCTCGTGGGGTCCAACGAAAGGAACGTGTACGCGTGACGAGCTTTTGAGCGGCCCTGACTGCACTATACGGGTGCCCAGTCGCCGCTGAGTCGCCTTGTGGCACGAACCAGGCATGAGCGCCAACATGGCTTTGCCGGTGAGGAAGTCCGAGTATACACGCTGATTTCATCGCGGCCGTCGTACGACAGACGTAAATTCGTGCGCCACGAATGACAAGTTGCAGTACGCTCAATTGTGGCAACCAAGGAAAGCGCAGGAGTCGAGCGATAGTCTAAGGCAGCTGTTTAGTGACGTCTTTCCAGTTATCTGTCCCAGATTGGTGCTTACGGCGGTCAAACGGCGGTAGATGATCAAAATTGGCGTTGTCGGTCGACGAGTACGGCTTGAGTGATGCGACTATTGGATTGGATAGAATCAATCTGGAGCCGGGACTGCTGAAACGAACCAATCGATAACTCACCCAGTCGCGTCCATTCGTGAAGAGCTGATTCAGCGCAGCTGCTCCTGTGACACCGTCAGGCACGCCCTGGAGTCGATGGAGCATCTGCATTGGAAGATACTACTACAGGCCGGCGGTGCTGGACACTTGGCGGTCATTGCACTCAGAGCCGTCGAGACTGTATGACACGAGCACCGCAAAGGTACGCGACAGAGATACTGCAGAATTGTCTTTACTGGAATTGTGCCTAGCCAAGTATGTAGAGTGCCGGCCATGGAATGCTAGAAGACCATGCCGACAATTGAGCAATGAAGGAAAATGTTCGGCGTTGGGCGGAGCTGTCGGGCAATGATTCAGAGCAAAGGCGCGCTTGAACGGTACCGTGTGCTCAGAATGCGAGCCATCAGATGTCAGGTCTTAGGCCTTCCAGCTCTGCATGCTTCCGCACTGCTAAGAAGGTTCCGGCCTCCGCAGCGCATCATTATTGGGGAGGGACCCAGCACAGACTCGCGGGAGATCATGTCAACATCCGCGGCAAATGCAGAGAAGTCTCGAAAGGTGGAATGTTATCACAGGATGCGGGAACGGGGAAGCCGTTCATCATGAGTCGCGAGTGTGACTGGCAGTGCCACGCGGGAGCTGCAGTGCGATATGACCAGCAAGTCTGGCTTCCTCCAGAAGCGCGTTGTATCGACCATACACGTAAGGACCCCCTAGGAAAGTGTCAAAATCAAGACCAAATGAGGCTCGTACCAGTCGCAGACAGTTTCCCGACGGCGTAAATGAAATCATGCATAGCCCGCGCATGACACGTCCTGCAGACAATAATGAAAGCAACTGAGGGCAGTTTCTCAAAGCAGATTTGCAGGTAAAAGTGCCGGATGCTCACCTGTCGCCGCTCATCACAAACATCAACCAGGTATGCGCTTCATACCTCGCAGTACTGCCGTCATGCGACCGATGTCCATGAATGTCGTCCTGACTCCTGATGGAAGGCACGCGAGACGTTTTGCAGAATGATATTCCACAAAGTAGATAGGGAGCCACAAGGTAGACGGCCAGAGTGAGCCGCAGCCCGGGCGGTGACTATCTTCCTGGACGCGATTGCAGAGTGCTTCGCCGCGCCCACATAACCTCTATCGGCAAATCTGGTCCAGGATATGGGAGTGTTTTAATGGAAAGGTCTTGTGTTTGCCGCGGCAGCAGTTGCTATTGTCTGACAGTCCGAGGTCATCAACACGAGGGGACTGAGGGCAATTATGGCGACATGGCGTCGAGGAAAGAGATGTGCAGCTCACGGCCAGTCGCGAGAGACGCCCGTCCAAGTCGAGGGCGTCTAATAGGGCGTCAGCGCGGGCTTGCCTGCCTGCCTCTCTGGTCATGGCCACAACACTCTCGACCAGTGTGGTGTTCGAACGAAACCCATATGAGGGGCATCCAAGCCTCACAGAGCTGGAAGCTGAGGTGCTCTGGGAATACGCGAAATTGTCGCAAAATGTGAAGGAGGTACGTCTCTCCTCGTGCTAGAGGACGCGCCCCGATGGTGCCTAATATCCGCATCCCCAGCTGATAGCAGAGACGCGCCGATTGAGCGATGCGCCAGACGAAACGTTGCTGAAACGGCTACGGACCTTGGAAATGAAGATGGGGCTCGTTCTAACCTTGGTGAGTTGTCATCAAACACGCGCTCTTGGCTCCTGGTCTGAACGTGCCCGTCTCGTATCAGTTCAAAGCCTCCGTGTGGGCCGTCATCAACGAACAGCCCGTTGCAGACGCGTCTCAGTATCAAGACGAGGCTGCGGAAGACACAATTATGCAGTGACGTTGCATGGAACGCGTCGCGACAATATATCTCGTTACTAGATGTACAGCAAATAATGGACCTTTGTATCGCTAGCACTACGACAATCAACCATGCTGCCTCCTTGAGGTGATCGCGTGGCCGAAGAATCATTCGTCGTCGTCGTCGTCCTCCTCTTCCTCCATCTTCTCGTACATGTCCATGTCTTTCTCTGACTTCCTCGCTTCTGGCTGAGCAGCCGCAGGCGGGGCGTCGTTAGGATCGATGTCGCTATCGTCATCGGCCCCTGGTGCAGGCACAGGGGGCTTCTCTTCTTCTTCTTTGACCGAGGCTCGTGGCCGGTAAGCAGCTCTCTGCTCATCGATGGCATTGCCGGACGCCATTTTGTTCCATGCGTATCCCAACAGCCTGTGATAACAGATCAGTTCATCTACGCCCTTTGCACAACATCCATGTCCCTACCTGCTTTCGTTCCCCGCGCACCATCCTTCCACGAGTTTGTCCAATGGTTCGCCGCCGGTTTCGACAGCGAGACGGGTGGCCATGGCACGTGTAGTGTCCATGGCGGCAGGTTCTTCAATGGCCAGCTGATACATGCTCTGCACGTCCACCACGTACCCGGGGTACGGACTGCTGGCAGGACGTCTTGGTGAAAGCGCCCGACCGTTGGTTCCCCGCCCAGGAGACCTCGAGCGTGCCCTGCGGTCATGATTAGCAGGCCGCGCATAGGCTTGGTTTCTGAGCGTTTGACGCTTGGGAAGTGTGTTGCCTTCCTGCAGTTCTTTTAAGCCGAGGATTGGTTCAATTCCCTGGTGCCATGTCAAGTACTTTTTGAAAGCACGCAGTGTGTGCACCGTGGCCTGCGCGTCCCTCACGAGTAGTACGACAGGCGCGTCGCTACTACTGCTGAGTAAAGCTTCTAACTGAGTGTGAATATCGTCCATATATGCAATCTCGGGCTCGCCATATGCATATATCTAGTCATAGGGTATGAGTTCAACGACAGTTGCACGATAACGAAAACGCTTACCCCAGGCTGGGGATTCTTGAATATGGAGTGCTCCTTGACTGTGAAACATTTCGTGACGACGGCGGTCAGCCGGTCTTGTAACTTCCATTCTGTCCAGCCTATGTCGAGTACTTTGAAGTCGTCGCCACGCTTCAATTTGCTCCGATGGTCAGCTTTCCACGTTGTGTATGCAAGAGAGACGTATCGGACGCCCCGAATCCAGGGCGGCGGTGAGATACCATAAAGCGTGGCTGTTGTTGCGAGCTCGCCTCGAGCAAACCTCAAGAGCAGCCTGCGTAGACACGCCAGTTAGTTCGGGAGATGGGGGCCGCGCGCGGGTGCCCTTACCGATGATACTCGAACATGGCACGTAATCTTCCGCTGAAAGACACCTCATTCTCTTCGCCAGCATTGGTGAAACCGCGATTGGCCTGGCTTCTGTCGCGAGGCTTGTCCCTCTTGTTCGTCTTCTTATTAGCCTTGTTCGCAAGCCGATCAAGCCTTTCCTCCAAGGCTTTCGCATCGGCAAAGTGGACGGGGGAAAACGATATGAACCCCTGGCGATCGTACGGGCTGCCCTGGAAGAATCTACCGGCTATCAGCCCCTGCGTTTGTGGCACGAGAAGGTATGACGCGCCGCAAGGCGTTATTCCTGTAGCAGAGCAGGATTAAAGATCAACACGGCGCGACATATCGTTCTTCTCACCGAACACGAGGTCCAATCCATCCCTGGCGGATTGGAACGAAAATACCGTCTCCGCGAGTTTCGTGTTAGGCTGCCATCCTCCAGCGCCGGGGCTGCACAGAGCGTGAGGTGACAATCCTAGATGCATTACATAGAACCTACTGGTTGTTACGCGCGTTCACTGAACAGCCCATGCCGCCCAGTTGATAAAAGGCCTCCGCATGGGACGGTGGCGCCGGCCCGTAACGACTTCCTGCCCATTTCGACATATTGCGACGCGTCACGGTGTGCTGATTGAACTTTCGCGTCTTTCCAAGTAGATTCGAGTCTAGACACCAGCAAATATATGGAGATGAGCGAGGGATGGGCTCGAGGTGGCGGTGAGTTGAAGAAGCAAGGGTAAATAGCATGGCGCGGCGACCTTGATGGTTCAATGGGTGCGTGACCTCTCCGTCAAGATAAACTCCGCTCAGTGGCATGATATCAACGTCGATTCAACGAACAAGCCGTAACGGTTCCTTGTTTGCATAAACAATACTCGAACAAGACACTACATTGTATGCGTGCGACAGTACAGGACAACTACTGTAACAGAAAGCGGAACTTCCGATTGTCCAACCGTCCGTTCACAGTCCATGTATAGTCCTGCGTCGTAAAGTCATGAAAGGAAGATAAAGAGCCAAATACTGTAAATGGGCGGAGGAACGTGCTATCCAAGCGGGCGCGATTATGGGTAACCTACGATTTCTTGACGGCGTGGAAAGCAAAACGGGATCGGGTGAGGCATGGTTAGAAAAATAATAAAAAATAGATGGAGCGGCGCGGCAGGGTGGTGGTGATACAGTGAAATGACGGATTGTTGGATAAGCGACACAGACGAAAAGGAAGACATATAATGCAGAATTAGAGCAATATCATACCAAATGGCGACGCCAGTCAAGGCGCGTTCTATTGTCCGCACGGTGCAACGACCCCTTCTTCGTCCTCGTCCACGTCCACAGTGGCCCGATCAGTGTTCAACGTTCGATAATCAGTAGCCCGGCATCCCGCCCATGCCCATGAAATTCTGGCCGCCGATGGGCATCGGGCTGGGGCTCGGGTTCCGCATGACGCTCTGCATCGCGTGGGGATTGGCGAAGGGGCCGCCGAGGTTGCCCATGCCGCCCATGCCGTTCATGCTCGCGAGGTTCATCTGCATCTGGAGCATCGGGTTCATGTTCATGCCATTCATGCCCATGGGCATGTTCATGCCTGCGAGGCCCATCTGCTGGGCGGCGAAGGCGAGCGCGGCGGGGTTGGACATAGCGAAGGGGTGCTGTCCCGGAGACGCGCTAGGAGACAGCGCGGGGGACTGCATCCCGGACGACTGCATGGTGCCGCTCCCCTGGTCGGGCGAGGAGGTCCCCGATTGCATGGAGGAGGAGGCCTGGGCCTTCTGGTAAGCTTGCACCTGTGATATCATTGAGAGTAAGCACCCCGCACGACAATGAGTGCGATAGTACAACATACCTCATAGTAAGCGAAGTCCTGCAGCAAGGAGGTACGGGAGGGATGAGTATGGAAGATGCGCAGCATCTCTTGCCCAGCTTCCGGCAGCAACTCCTGCGTATCACGGGAGTTGGTGACCGGCTTGCGTTCTTGCGTGTTGCTGCATCTAGTGTCAAAACGGAAATAAGCTGAACATAAACAGCGTACTCACTTGAGTCGAATGTGCCGCAGGCTGGCGTTTGGAATATCACGGACATAGATCCATCTAACTTTGAAGACACCCTTCCATTTGTCGGACGCCCAGACTGTGCTGCTTCGTGTGTAGTCGACCTAGTACGGTTAATCCGTTAATCTCTAGAATTATGATTCAGGGTTCTGATACACACCGGAGTCAACATCTCTGCCATGCCGCAGAAATGACCGCTGTTGGCTCATTAGCAACCCAAGAATGAAGACGAAGCGCTGGCCGCGCAACTGAAACGCACCTCGCATTGACACTGAAAAAGAGATAGATCGGTCCACGACCTGCTGTCTCCTTGAATGCCTTGTCCAGGCGCTTGTTACCAGGGTCTGTCGAGCTCCAGATCTCATACTTGAGAGACTTGTGCACATCGTCCTCAGTGTACGATTTGATCACAAAATATCTCGCCTAGCAACGGAACGATGTCAATAAATTCTCATCGAAGAAGCACACAAGGAATACACACGAATATCGGCCTCGTGTCAAATTCGACCGGGTTGTAGCCCTTCGCCGCGATCAAGGTGGGCACGTCGATAGGCGAGGTGAGATATTGGTCACCTGGAGGGCTGCGGTTGGAACCTTGAGAGGAGCCCCGACCGCCTTGCGATTGCTGTCCACCACTGTTGCCGGTGGGTTGATTATTGCCAAGCCGAGGTGCTTGACCTTGATTGTTCATGTATTGCGCGGGGATATTCTGCATATTCTGCATACCAGGGCCCCCAGTCTTACCCTGTTGACCCTAATAGAGATTATCTAAGTCAGAATTCGACACTCTACACTCTGAGGGCCGTACCTTTTGCTCCCATGGATTACCACCCGACGCAGTGAATGCTCTGTCCCTGTGAGGATGCGTAGGCTGCTCCTCCCTATCATTTTGACGTTGATTCTGTTGGAGTCCGTGTCCGATCGGGGGTACGTACGCGGATGCGCTCTGGATAGAGCTTTGTCCCACCTGAGGGTCGAAATCTGTAACAAGCTGCAACTTGCGTGCAGCTCCAGTTGCCATTCCCCCATTGTTGCGGAGGCCTTGAGCTTGATTAGGAGGGTGAGGCGGATTGAACCGCGGAGGATGACTAGACTGACCCTGCTGGTAACCGCCCCCAGCATTGCCACCACCGTACTGCTGGTTGATCTCCAGAGCAGACAAAGCCCGCGAGACGTCATCTACACCGCCAGCGCCGGCCCCGATGTTCGGGTTCCCATTGCCGCCGAGTTGCGTTCTCCAATCGTTTCCAGCGCCAGGTGTGCTCCAAGGTGAGGATCTGCCGATCGGGCTGGTCGGGTATTGGCCTTGACCCTGTTGCGCAGGAACGCGGAAGTATCCGCCGCTATCCTCTTCAGCGCGCACGCTGTCATCGTCGTAGTCGTATTCTTCGTCAGCACCAGTCGGACTGGGGCTCTGAGCACCGGAGAACCCTCCCTGGGGATGGCCCTTGAGAGGAGGTGCTTGGAGTGTCCCAGCACGCTTGAGGCCCGTGCTCACGCGCGGGCGCACACCCACGTTAGGGTAGTTGAGAGACCGGTGACGGCGCACAGCAGCAGCGTTTAAGTTGGCAGGCGGCGGAGAAGGGTCATCCGGAATGCCACCAGCGAAATGAGGGGACAACGGCGAGGCTCCAGACGAGTCGACACCTTGGTGACCATGATCGGAGGAGGAGAGTACAGGCTTAGGGGACATGAGTATGATGCAACACCTGAAATCGACGACGACCGACCTCATCTTCAGGACGCAAGCTTCTCATGTCTCTTTCCCACTCATCATCTTCGCCATCATGGCCAGAAATTGCCGAAAGGCTATTCAGAGTTCTGGGAGTATGGCTGGCTGCTGGTCGCTGACCAAATGCTGGGAGAAGGTCTGAAATGAGCGGGGCGAAATCGCGAAGCGAACGTTCAGCTCACCTCGATGGTACTTGGTCGGCAGAGAGGCCTGCCTATGAAGGGAAGCCTTCTCGCCGACAGCGCCAATTCCGCCTCGCCAATCCTGATCGACGATTTCGTCTTGACTCCAAACCTCCTCCTGCTCTGCCTCGTCCTGCTCAGATACTTGTATTTTGGAAGTGGGGCGTGAACCACGCGAGGCGGCAGATATGGTGTGATGGCGACGGACGCCTGAGTTTGCAGACGAGGCTTGACCTGGAGGAGGAGACACAGACTGTACTGGCTGAGACGACATGGCTGTTGTGAGGAAAGAGAGGTGAACGTGTGGAAGACGAGGAGAAGAGATGCACAGGGAATGTCAGAAAATGAGATTGAAAGGAGAATCAAAAAATCAGATGGGCTTTGAGAAGAGGCGATGATGGCTTGAGCGAGCGGCGGTGTATCCACGGCCTATTCACGGCCATCACCGGCGGTGCCCGCCAAGCTCACGCCGGCTCACGCCCAACCACCTCGGAGCCGCCCGCGTTTCGGACTTGCACGTGGTACAGACGCCCATTTATATTATATCTCGCCGGACCCTCGTCGTTCATTAAACATGCACCGACGTGCAGAGGATGGCGATTACACGTGGGGAATTCCTCCAGTTCTTCCAGAGGTGCATGCCTCCAGGCGGTTGGCACGCACAGATAGGTGCGCACGTCTCGTGGATACGCGAACGCGTTGTTGACGCGACCTCCGCAAAGCCGTCGCGAACTCTGCAGGGCCTGACTCGGTCTGTCTCCTGTACTTGATCTCAGATCTCGTGAAGCACGCAGCTGGAACCCGCGGGCTGCCTACAGAGGTATGGTCGATGCATGTAAACCACAACCTGCAGCCTGCGAACGCTGTAATGGCCTCGCGCGCAGCTGCAATAGCCAGTTCCCTGGGGGTGTCATATCGTGAAGAGGAAATACTCTGGGGAATCGCGCCATTTCCTCGCAGACCGGGGCCTGGCGAACCTCTCGAAGAGATCGCGCGCGCAGCACGCTCGAACCGGCTGCTTCACGCCCTTGCGAGCACGGGTACTTGCCACATAGCCTACGGACACCATGCCGACGACCAGGTCGAAACGGCCGTCATGCGGGTCATGATGGGCAGCGGCACGCTCGGTGCAGCCGGCATGAAGCCTCTGCGTCGGTGGGGCATGGGCACTAACTCCCTGGACGCTGCCGGCGCGACAGGCATGAACCGCTGGATAGTCCGGCCGCTCTTTGGAGTCACCAAGGTCAGCGCCGATTAACGAATGCTGTGCCTATGCTACAGTGTACTGTTGTGCTGACGACAGGGAAAGAAAGAGCAGAATTTTAGCGACGTGCGCCGCTCACGGCCTTGAGTTTGTCACCGACACGTCCAACTTCCAACCGGCACTGACGCTCCGGAACCACGTACGACAGTACTTGGGGGGGAGGGAGCAGCGGTCGGTGCGCGACCTGCATTGTCCGCCGGGTCCGCTGATTCACAATCCACAATCTTTGTAGGCAGTACAAAACGCTCCGGAGGAGAACATAGCGGCACAGCCGCCCACGCCGGAGGCAAAGAACATCGAGCGCGCCATAACTAAACTGCATTCCTACGCTACCGGCGAAGGCCCCGCACACGACAAGGCTGCAAATCTGCGTGAGGCGGTGCGTCGAATAGGCTACCGCGTAGAACAGACCGAAATGCAAGGTAAATCATCCCCGCTGCCCGTCCCCGTCTCCACCTTAGGCGCGTCGCTCACGCCCCTCCCGCACAGCCTCATCCGCTCTGGACCAGTGCACATTGCCCTCCCCGCCGTCCACTGTGCTACTGTCCCGCACAGGGCTGAGCGCGGTAACAGATCCCGCCGTGCGACTCGCGCTCGTCCGGCGCGTACTCCGCTATGTCGCACCACGCCCGTGGGGCGCACCGAGCGCCGTCGGCGGAGGCGACAGCGCGAAACTGCAGAGCGTCGTCGCGCACTTATGGGGCAACACGTCGCCAGAACATGCACAACAGAGGGGGCTCAGCCTGGCCAGCCGCGTGCAATGGCGCGCGATGATCGTGCGCGCGGATGGGCGAGTCAAGATGGCCCGGGCACTCGAGCAAGGCGAAATTGCCGCGTGGTGTGCCGCGCGCGACACACCGTGGACGGCATCCCGGACGAGAAATGACGCTGCCGCTGAAGCTGCTGTCGTGGAGCACTACACGAACCGACTACTCATGGCACGCAAGCAACAGCTCCATAGTCTCACAGTACTGCACGACGCGCGGTTCACATTGGAGTTTCTCATGGACGACGTGCCGGACGAGCTCTGGAAGTCGCTGGCCCCAACAGACACCAGCACTGATACTGCGGAACGGAGCAAAATTGTAGTGCGTCTGGACTCTCCGTGGTGGCTGCCCCAAGTCATCTGGGAGCGGCAAGGCCTCCCGCCACAGATACTCGCCGAGTATAGATGGAAAGAATGGCGATGGACCGTGGATGCTAAGCCGATGGAGCTCGTCAGCGTACCCTGGCTGCGCATAGACTTCGTTAGAACGATGGAAGCGCTGTAATGCTCATACTTGGGGCGATGACATGTATTGGATAAAGAGCGGGAAGATACGTTGGCGGTGACGATCGCGTACGACGTGGTCTAATCGAACTTGATACTGTGGCTCGCCATCTGGACAACGGAGGATTAGTTTTGAGTTAAAGAGAATTCTAGCCGATGATCAAGGTACGCACGGTGATGTCGCCACCTCTGTAGCTCCCTCGCTTCTTCTTGTTCTTCTCCTTTCTGAAGCCCGCACCACGCGTGACGATCAAGTCCCTTGCCGCGCGTGCACCATAATCATCCTCGTGCGCGTTCTACCAAGCGAAAGTTGGTCAATCTCACACTCCAATAATTAGTAGCATTGTCATAAATTTGAACGTACCCGCGACTCGAATCGATTGTCCTTCAGCCGCTCATCTACGACCACCTTGTCCGCCTTGATGCGTTGGAACCGCTCGCCCGCCGTGCGTGGTGGCTTCTTCTTGTTCTTCGCGTTGCCATCAGCGCTACCGCCAGCAGCAGGGGTCTGGGAATCCTCGCGAGAGGTCGACGCTGACGCGGTGGCAAGCGAACTACCCGCCTCGTCCAAGCGCCGTTTCTTAGTCGTGGTGCGCTCTTCTGCGGCTTCAACTTTTGCTTCCGCTTTCGCAGGAGCCTTAGCCTTCGCTTTCGTTAAGATGGCCTTGAGCTCAGCTTCGTCGTCTGAATCCGAGCTGGAGCTAGACGATGAACTCGAATCAGAGTCGGAGTCGCTGCTATCTAATTTCTTGCTCTTCTTCGACTTAGGCTTGGGCTTCGAAAGCTTCGCGGACTTGGCGGGCGATAGCTTTTTGACCTTCTTGTCCTCGTCAGAGTCGGAATCGCTGCTGCTGGAGCTGTCTGAGTCATTGCTATCCTTCTGCTCCGCCTTCTTCGGCGTAGCATCCGAATCGCTGTCACTAGAGTCATCACTGCTGCTATCACTCGAGCTAGAACTCGAACTCGAGCTTGAGCTTGACTTGTCCGCCTTCTTGGCTTTCGCGGGAGACTTCGCCTTCGGCGCGGCTACCTTCTTTCCTGCCTTCTCTTTCGACGGGCTGTCTGAATCACTGTCCGAGTCGCCCGTAGTCAAAGTGCGACTTGACGAGCGCGCCGGAGAGGATGCCTTCTCCACGACAGCGGGAGGGCTCGCAGCTTT
Source organism: Ceriporiopsis andreanae CBS 279.92 (assembly GCA_001969225.1). Lineage (NCBI taxonomy): Eukaryota > Fungi > Basidiomycota > Agaricomycetes > Polyporales > Meruliaceae > Ceriporiopsis > Ceriporiopsis andreanae. Next base: position 53,219 of record ALYI01003688.1, on the reverse strand, counting down.
AGTCGCAGTTTTTTCTGCACACGAAGTGAGCAATGCACAAGTCTGGCGTCGGACCGGCGTACCTGGTTCCGAGTCGGAATCGTCTGAGCTGGACTCCGAGCTTGAACTGGAGGACGATGCTAAAACCTACGATGAGCGAGTGTCTGCAATAGTACGAACGAATGTCCTACGAGATGCGGGCTTCTTTGCCTTCGATTTCGCGTCCTTCGCGTCAGATTCGTCTGAACTAGAGTCCGACGAGCTGGAAGACGATGCTGCGGCCTAGTCAGCTATGACCAGGTTCACAAATCAACAATACATACAGGAAGACTCTTTCGCCTTCTTCTTTTGTGCCTTAGCCTTGGCTACTTTCTTCTCGGGTTTTGCTGTTTCTGCCCCATCAGACTCGGAAGAAGCTGCACACGACCCCAGGTCAGTTCCGCACGCCTCAAGAAGCGGAAAAGAACATACAGTCTGAGTCGGACTCAGATGAGGATGCGGAGCTCACTTCGTTTCTGCTACGTGTCAGTATATTATTTTGGAGAGTGTTTGGGCGAGGAACTCACGAAGACGATGTGGACATTGCTTTCCATTGCTTCACTATCTCGTCAAGCGTCGGCCCGTCCACGTCCATTCCATCCTTAATAACAACGACGTCCTTGGCCGCCTTCTTCAACGCCTCCGCTGCCTTCGTGTGCTCGTTCCTTTTGAGGAACGAGTAGATTAGCGTGTAGGTAGCTAATGTGGCGAGTCTTGTCAGCGTTGAGAGGTTACAAGCATACTGACAACCTCATACCAGCTAGGCTACCGTCCGAAGACTCAGCAGCGGTGTCATTCGCTACAATAACCATTAGTGAGGGTGGTGGACGTGGATGAAGTGCAAGAACCTCCGTCGGTCGTTCCAACCCAATCAGATGCGCGTCTCACCAAATTTCGGGACAGAGCACCAAACAGGACCAAACATTTACCGACCCTGCGCGTCTGTTTCGCTGCGGTCTCAAGCAGTTCGCACACCGCACACCATGGCAGAATCAATCAAAGGTCCCGCACCACCTCCCACAAAGCTCGACGGCTCGCCTTTGCGCATCGCGGTCGTTCACTCGCGATGGAACAAGGAGGTCATCGATGCGCTCGTCGCGGGCACGATAAAGAAGCTCAAGGAGCACGGCGTGAAGGAGAGTAACATTGTCGTGCAGTCGGTCCCGGGCAGCTTCGAGCTCCCGCTTGCTTGCTCCAAGTGCGTTATCTGATGCAGTGGTATCCTGTCCCTTATGCCTTGCGATGCACAGAGTCATCTCGGGCTCGCATGTCCAGTCCGGTGCGACCGCGACCGACTTGCTGGGCGGGCTGAACTTCGGGACGTCCACGCCCACCTTCCGTCCGACGACTCCCGCTGCAGGGCAGGTCTCTGTTGCAACCATGCCCAGCGGGCCGTTCGACGCAGTCGTCGCGATCGGCGTGCTCATCAAGGGCTCGACCATGCACTTCGAATACATCTGCGAGAGCGTGTCGAACGCACTCATGCGCGTCCAGATTGACACTGGTGTCCCCGTCATCTTCGGCGTCCTCACGTCGTTGACAGAAGACCAAGCGTTGGAAAGGGCGGGACTTGGTCGCGGAGAGAACAAGGGACACAACCACGGCGAGGACTGGGGATCAGCCGCAGTAGAGATGGCCTCACATTCTCGTCTTTGGGCAGAAGGGAAATTCAACTGATACGACTCGTAGAGTCCAAGAACGCTGCAGGAATATTGTTTAGTACCTAGACAGCAGCGCAAGGTGTACAACAGTATAAACAAGGACACTAGGCCATGTAGTTTACCAAGGTTGTATTTCAGTCTTAGCGAGAAACATCCATCACATGCACTCGACATGCGCTGTGATCTTTTTCTCGACCATCGTCCACGCAGCCAAGTACCGCCTCGAGCGTCGCCCGCAAACGCGAAACTTGACTCTAGCCCGGAGCTGAAAATGAGTCAATGCAAAACTCTCGACTTTAGAGGGCCCCTCGCTCTCTACCACCACCGCCTTCTACCATGGCAGCACGGTCGTTTACGATACGCGTTCCAGCGACCTCAGCCAACATTGGTCCTGGATTCGATGTCGTCGGGTTGTCTCTGTCTCTCAGTCTCACTCTGACTGTGTCGATCACACCACCGACGGCGACCTCCCCGCCAGCACCGCCAGCCATCTCCTACTCCGGCGAAGGAGCGGACGAAGTTCCCCTCGATGCCTACAAAAATCTGACCACCCGCGTCGCCCTCTATGTACTACGCTGTCATGGGATAACGAAGTTCCCGCACAACCTCACCATCCACGCGAACAACGAGATCCCGTTCGGACGCGGGCTGGGGTCCTCTGGTGCGGCCGTCATTGCGGGTGTGTTGCTTGGCAATGAGGTCGGCGAGCTCAACCTCGCACTGGGTCGGATGCTGGACTTTGCGCTTATGGTGGAGAGGCATCCGGACAATGTTACCGCAGCGCTCGTCGGCGGCTTCGTCGGGTCGTACCTGCGCGAGCTGGACAGTGTGGACACGGAGGCGGCAAGCGTGCCCCTCAGCGAAGTACTCCCAGAGTACCCGCCAGATGCTGGAGAAGAATGGGGACTGGACCCGCCGCTGCCACCGCCTGGGATCGGGCATTACGTCCGCTTTGGATGGTCGAAGAGCATCAAGGCCATTGCCATCGTCCCTCGATTCGAGCTCAGCACCGCGAAAGCGAGAAGCGTGCTGCCACTAGAGTACTCGAGAAAAGACCTGGTATGTCGCGTGCAGTGAAGATACAATCCAGCGCACTCAAGTATGTCTATGCAGGTCTTCAATCTGCAACGCCTGGCCGTGTTGACCACGGCTCTCGCCCAAGATCCCCCAGATCCGGAACTCATATACGAGGCAATGAAGGACAGGATTCACCAGCCTTACAGGAAGGCATTAGTGCGTTTCCCCGCGATTTCACTTGGCGCGTTCTCATCGCTATTTCGACCAGATCCCTGGCCTTCCAGAGGTGACCTCGAACATCACCCCCGAAAACCACCCAGGCCTGCTTGGCATCTGCTTGTCAGGCGCGGGTCCCACCATTCTGGCTCTGGCCACTGGTGGCTTTGAGGCTATTGCAGAAGATGCACGCGCCATCTTTAGAGAGAAGGGGATCGAGGTAGATTGGAAGCTTTTAGAGGTCGCAGGCGGCTGCGTTGTAGAGCGTCATTGATAGATATAGCAGCAGCATATTATTGCTTTCGGCTTCCATGCTTGCGTCTTGCGCACGAGAGAACTGTGGTACCGTGTGTACGCGAGAGGATCTTGAGATGAGTGAGCGTCAACGCCGAGGAAGGAGGTTCTGCCGCCGCAATGAGTAGTCGCGAGAGCGTCTTGTTCAGAGACGCCATGCATTCACCTTTCCTCGTTTCCTTCATCTCACATATTGACCTTGGCAAGGACCGTAAACCTCGTAGCTGGTGAGCATGCAGTCTATGACCGAATGCAGACGACCCTCACGTTCCAGATGTGCCTATAGGACAACGAGGCACCTCCTTTAGTCGATCATACCCCTTCTTCCCCAGATAACCCGCACGCATCTCCTTTCCCCGCATACTCTTGATTGGAACGAACATGAAGAAGAAAGTACGTGATGCTAATCAGCGGGCTGAGTTAAGTGTGACTCACGATGATTGCAGGTCCTTCTCATGGGTGCCTCAGGCAGCGGCAAGACCTCCATGAGGTCGTTGATCTTGTGAGCATACATTCGAACCACAGAATGTCGTTTCAAACGCTCAAACGTATTCAGCTCCAACAACCCTGCATCGTTGACGTCGCGGCTCGGTGCAACTATCGACGTCGAGCAGAACCACGTGCGGTTCCTGGGGGACCTCATCCTCAATCTGTGGGACTGCGGTGGCCAGGACGCTTTCATGGACTCGTACCTCTCTACGCAACAGTCCACGATCTTCCAACACGTCGGCGTCTTGATATACGTCTTCGAAGTTGAGAGCCGCAGCAACCAACGCGACCTCGACTATTATGTCGAGTGCATCAACGCGCTGCGCAAGTATAGCCCTGAAGCGGCTGTCTTCCTCCTGATCCACAAGATGGATCTCGTCCGGCCGCCAAAAGGGGCGGTCCTCGAGAAGAAGACGGCCGAGCTGAGGCAGGCTAGCGGCGAGACGCAAATCACCGTGTTCGGCACAAGTATCTACGACGAGAGTCTGTACAAGGTACGTCTCATCCTCCCCTCGTAATGACCATTTCCCGGGGCCCTGACGCTCCGCTCGCGCCAGGCATGGTCGCGGATAGTGCACACGCTCATCCCCAACGCGTCTGTGCTCACGCGCCACCTGACCAAGCTCGCGAACGCCTGCAGCGCGACCGAGGTCGTCCTCTTCGAGCGCACGACGTTCCTCGTGATCGCCACCTCGCAGCAGCCGGCCTCGACGCAGCCGCCGCGCGCGTCGTCCCCGCCACCACCCGTCTCGCCATCGACACAGGCGAGCTTCAGGACGCACAGCTCGCACACCTCGACTGCCGCCGAGCCCGCACCCGAGGACGAGAACGACGGCGACCCCCACAAGCTCGACCCGACGCGGTACGAGCGCACGTCGGAGCTGATCAAGGCGTTCAAGCACTCGTGCGCGCGCGTGCGCGAGGAGTTCCACACGCTCGAGATGGAGCTGCCGGACTTCACGGCTGTTCTCGACGAGCTCACCAAGAACACATATGTCTTGATCGTCGTGCACGATCCCACAATAGGTGAGTGCCGCCTCCTTTATTCGCGTACTCCAAGCCTGAGACCGTCCACAGAGACCGCTGCGTTGCGCATGAACGTCAAGCTCGCGCGCAAGAAGTTCGAGGAGCTGCAACAAGACAGCCTGTCCACCTGACCACTTACTTTTGCTTCTCCTTCTTGCTTCCGGAACACGTCTCATCAGTGTTGCATATCAATGTCACGCACATATACCCGACTGTATTTACCATACTCGCCACCCTTGGCAGCAATCCCACATTCCGTGCACGGACATTTTTGGCTTCGGCCCGTCGTGCCCCTAGTGCCGGTGTTGTGAGGTAGTCATACATTCGGGAAGCCATTAAACAACAAGGTCGTATAATAAGCTAAAGACATGCTACAATGGTGGTCGACCGGTCAACAACCATGCGGGGTAGTGCCACAAAACACGGGCACTGGGAAAAGCGGAGGGCGCCACGGCGCCACAGCAACCAGGCAATCCAAGTCGATGGATAGGGGCAGCGCAGCGAAAAGGACGATAGGTGTCAATGAGGCTAGGGCTGAGATTGAGATTGAGGTTGCGCAGTGTCGGGCGGGCTGGGATTGAGATACGCAGGGACCGTGAGATGAGCTGTGTCGCCGTGGTGAGTGTTGTGGTGTCAGGTCAAAACAAGAATCAAGTTAAAACGAAGGGGAGCAGTCGAATCGAGGGGTATATCAGAAAGTACATGTCTGGGGGAATATGGGGAAAGGAAGAATGAAGGCTTGTACAGGCGGCAAGATGGGGCAGGTTTTAGGGGTCTGGTAACTGGTGCATTTTCTGTGCCGCATATTGCCACACCTCTACAACCCCTCTGAGTTTGATGAATTGTTATGAGACCCAAACTACACAAAACAGTCAGACACGCTCGACGATGATTGAATGAAAAGAACGCACAGGCGAGGGCAACCACCAGGTAAAGGGTGATGAGCATCAAACCTTCCATGTAATTCGACTTGCCGTCCTGGATGAGGAAGTTCACAAGCAGCACCGAGACGAACAGCACGATCGTCTCGAAGTCGGCGAAGAACAGTGTCAGGTCGTGATGTGTGCTGGAAACGAGTCGCAGCCGTCAGTTCGAAACTTCCTTGTCATCGGAGAAAGAGACGCACATCCAGCCCACGATGACGAGCAGTGGGATCACGAACGCCGCGATCTGGATCGAGCTGCCGACACAGATCCCGATAGTGAGCTCCATCTTGTCCTTCATCGCCATCCAGACGGATGTAACGTGTTCTGCCGCGTTCGCAACGATGGGCAGCAAAATCAGACCGATGAACGCGCGGGGGATCGAGTAGCGCTCTGCAGTCTCTTCGATGGAGGCAACCACTGGGCGAAAAAATGTCAGCGTACAGATCGTCAAAATAGAGTGTTCGAACTCACGATAGTCAGCGCAGAATGATGTGATGACGGTCGCACCGAGAAGTCCAAGGCCAGCAGCCATACGGCTCATCTCTGCGCGTTCACCTTCTGGAATGTCGCGCACTGGTGTTTCAATGCCGTTGATACGACTTTCCTCGTCCTCTGTTTCGATCTGTGCCTCGGCCGCGCTCATGTACAGGTGCCTGTGCGACTTGAGCTGGAAGAACAGGTACGCGATGTAGACGAACAGGAGCAGTATAGCTGTGCCGCGCGAGATGATGCGTAGCCCGTGATTTGACGCGTCGTCCAGGTCACTGCCGTCCACCACTTGGTTGAGACGGATGATTGGCAGAATGCGGACTTCGTCATCGATGCCGCCAACGTGCGACTTTGCGCTGTGGTATGCTGCGGGGATAACCAGAGCTAAATGAAGCACGTATAACCGATCAGCACTGTTCGAGCCGAAATGAGACGCTAAGACGCACTTATGCAGGCTAGAGTCATTAACTGCACGTGTAAAATGGCAATTAGTACATGAACACAAGAGGGCGCAATCAACCACGTACAGAACTTGACCTAAAAACACGAGGATCAGTATGCGTACCGAAATGACGTCAAAGCCGTTCAACTTACGCCTGCGCTGCCGTAACTTGAAAGTTCGACTCTTTGTAGATAAGGCCGCCGGCAAAGAAAGAGCACCCGAGAACCAGGAGAAGGTTGGAGAGGATAGAACCGAGGAGCTAAGCCGTGGGTAAGTAACTGCGGGACCCTGGGAGACAGGCGGCCACGTACAGATGTCTGGACAATGCGGAGCTCGCCTGTTGCACGAAAATATCAGTAACGAGGGTAGTTGCGGTAGGAAAACGAAGTGACCTTGCAGCAGTGCAGCAACTCCAACAATAATCTCCACCGCGTTTCCAAACGAGGCATTCAACAATCCAGACAGAGTCTGACCGAGTTTGAGAGACAGTTGCTCAGTGGCGGTTCCTAAAAGCTGCACGAATGGGTGAATTTCAGGCGCAAACGGCATGCAATATTGGACTTACTGCAGCGAGGGGCATGATTGCGATAAAGCTGAAGGAAAAACGAAGGGCGGCGTCCCAGTTCAAGAAATGCGAGCAGATGCTCAGCGGGACGAAGACGAGCATGACATTCAACCACGAGCCAAAGAGGAAGAATCTGAAGGAGGCAAAATAGGACGGTTCGCCTTCCGCCTTGACGACTTCTATGATTGTTGAAGAGAACGACTTTGCAGGTCTGGGGGTACCACCATTGCCATTTGTCGGTAGACTTGTCGGGGTCAACAGAGGTGATCGTTCTGTCGGCGGCATGGTTTGGGTGTTGGTACGGGAGGGGGGGGAGGAGGAAAAAGGAGAGTAAAATGGAGGGAGCGGGATCTACTGCTCCAGGGTGTTTATAGTACGTGCGTACAGAAAGGAAACGACCAATCGAAGTCGCATCGCCGCCAAGTGGGTACAGCCCCGCAACAAAGTTTAGGCGCTTAGGCCGAGAGGAGGCACTGCTTGATTTTGAACTCTATTGTCAATTAGTTATTTACTTACTACGACATCAACTCGGTTGCTCATCGTCCTCTACGACATCTACGTTCGTATCTATAAGCTCACCGGCGAGATGAGCTGTATCAGCCAACTTGACCAGCTTTCCGCGCCCGGTCTGCTCGATTTCTATCACCGTGACTGAGGCGTTCGCACAGCGGAGCGCGCGGTTCACGACCACGCCTTGACCACACTCAATTTTTCTGCTGCCGACTAATCCCTGCAGGAGCACTCGAATTAGGCCACCGTGCGAGACGGCCAGGATGTTTTTCGGCTCGGCCGCGACCTCCTCCTCGTTCCCTGCTGTCCCGACCCGAGGGCCACCGACCCCGAGCTTGGCCACGTAGCTCACAATGTTACTTTGCCACCACTTGTCAGCCCGTGCGGCGAACACGGCTGCCGGTTCCATGTTCGCTGGCAGCGGCCCTTGCCACGCCGCGATGGACTGGCCTTGCATGTCCCCCATGTACTGTGCAGGGCGTCCGCGGGAAAACAGGAAAGGAGGAAAGACCACAGTTAGGAGGCCGCCACAGCACAGGCTAGTCGCGATCACGCACACGTTCTCGCAGCGCTGCGTGCTGCTCCGCCACCAGTCCTGCAGTCGTCGGATGTTCGGACCCAGCGAGGATGATTTCTGCTGTCTGCCAACCGTCGCAATCGATCAGCGTCGCCATTCCCAGGCCCATTCATGGAAGCTCGCAACTCGAACCACCACCGTACGCACCTCGATCGCCCTACTCAGGTCACTAGAATGGGCTTGGTCGAACTGGACGTGCTTCAGCGCGCGAGCAGTGCGCCGCGCCTGCTCGACGCCCGCCGCGTTCAGCGCAGTGTCGGTCTGCCCCTGCATGACGCCCGTCCGGTTTTCTTCAGTTTCGCCATGTCGCACGATATACAGCACCGCGACAGGCATGCCGGAAGCAGGGTAGAATGCCAGGAAGTGGTGAGAAGAGAGTTGGCTCCGAGCTCGTCATCGGACCGCGCACGACGCGTTACCCCTTGCGTATAATTCTTTTGTCCGGAATGCTGTGTCTAGGACTCTCAGGGGAAGCAGGGAGTGCGAAATCGCTCGACATCCGCGGCATACCCGCAACCCTATCTAACTTTGACAGCGGGGACGACCGCTCGTTATGCATGTTCTTCTCTTCTAGCGCTACACGTACATGTTATATCTTGAATCCAAATCTCTCAGCATGTGTCGCGACGGCTAGCAGTGTGCAATGTCTGCGAGTCACATAAAATTGCACTCAGTACCGCCTGCCCGCGTATCGCGTAGCAGCGCATACTCCGCTGCGCAGGCCGCCTCACAGCATACCGATGATGGCGCTCGACATGTTGCGGATGCGGTCTTCTGGGAAGACACTCGGAAGGCTCCCGAGTACCCGCCGTGCCGTCGACACTTGCGTGGCGTCCAGCGGCGCCTTGTGCTCCCGCGCAGCATAAGCCTGTACGCGATAGCGGTGAGCGAGGACAACGCATGACGAACCAGCAGCAGTGCGCGTTCAAGAAGGGACAAGGGTGCAATGAATAGACCAGGCCAAGAGAAGCATAAAAGTAGTGCAATGGTCAGAGGCTGTGTGAGTACAATAGCAGTAAGGGCGCACCGTATTTCCCAGGGCCACGAGCGCGCGGTACGCGGCCTCAGAATCGTTCTTCTCGCTTTCCAGAATCTATAGTGTGGCGTGTTATCAGTACGCACAGCCCCATTGACCCGACGATTACGATTATCACAATCGATGCGGGAAGAGCGGGTGTTGTATGGGTGACGCGTACCTGAAGGATAAATGTCACCTGCAGTGTCCGCAGGTCCTGGTCCAAGCGTTCACGGAGGCCGACGCAGGAGAGGCTGTGAGGACGAGACAGGGCGGGGGTGAAGGAAACACGGCCCGGTGTCAGTAACGAAATGCATCCGCAGTGGTACGATCCCCGCGGGACAGATCGCGCAAGATCGACGAATGAACTCACTTGAAGAGCATGGTGCCCAGCGCGACGCGCTGCGCCTTGGACAGCAGCGTGTACGGCGCTTCACCGACCTTCTCGAGGACCTAAGCACAGGCGAGAAGCGACGAGACAAGTATTAGCGTTCAGCGTCCGGTCTTGGTAGCCTAGCGCCCCCGAGAGGACAAAGCAGCGTGACATAGAATGAGAGGACATGCGCGCGATGCCACGGATTGGGGAGTACAGCCTTCGCCACAAGACGAAGACACAAGACAAAGCCCAGTGACGGAGCGGGCGCAATAGGCGTCGATCGACGTCATGCAGGCACGGTGATATAAAGAGGAAGGTTGGACATGTGCACGCACCCATTTCGCCCAGGCCCCGTCCTGTGTAAGGGACGTGCTGTCCTGGAAGAGGTTCGCGAGCGCGCGCAGGAGGAGCAGCACGTTCGTCTCGCGCTGCTTAGGCATCGGCGCCTTCCACGGGTCGTTGAACTCAGCCGCCTGGAAGAGCGCGGTGAGGAACGTCTGCCGCTGTGGCCCAGTGGCACATGCACCGGGATAGTAGCCGATGATGAGCCGCGACAGGTCGACAACTGTGAGGCGGCGTGTCAGCATCGATTATGTGTTCGAGTAAATATGCGAGACTCACGAGGGAATCGGAAACTCGAGGGCCAGCGACCGAGAATATCCGTCAATATTTCCACGTGTTTTGCGTTGAGTTTTGGTGCAGTCAACGTTGATTCAGCGACGGCCTGGTCGAGATACAGGAAGATCTCTTCCATATACGTTTGCTCGCTGTGATACATAGCAAGATTTGATGTCGACTGTAGAGCGTGCGCGTGAGCTCAGTCTCCTAGGTTGCTTGGACTAAAACGTCGCAAGTATCACTCACAATTTCTTGCTGCAGAGCCTGATCGAATTGTCGTAGTTTTCCTTGCATAGCGTTAACATTCGCTGTCTTGAAAGGTAATGCCTTGAGCTACAGAGATTGTGAGTGGCTATCCCCGTTTGATGGTAGAGCGCACGTACAACAGGTAGCCCAACGGACACGGCAGATGCGGCAGGCGCAGGTGCAGCGGCTGGGGCGGCCGATGTCGAGCCTGAGTATCGAGAAGCACCTGTCCACGGATCGCCTGCCGCAAAGGACGTTGGAGCTGCTTGTGCTGGTGGGGCTCGGTATCTTGAGGCACCTGGGAGTGTCGGAGTCAGCGCATGTTCGCAGTATGTCGAAGGCACCACAAACCGGTGTACGGGTCCATAGCTTCTTGCGGCGGGCGAATTGTTGAATGATTCTCTGATGCCCGGTATCGGGACGCACCTTTGAGGCCAATTCAGAATTGTCAGAGATAAGACATCGAGAACATTTACCAGTATATGGATCGATAAATTCGTTGCCACCCGTCCCAATAGCGACGCCAGCTGTGTTTTTCTCGATAAACTTGACCACCTCGTCGAGGTAAGTCAGGGGCAGCTCGTGGACTTCGAGGAACTTCTGGGCAGCACTGTAAGGGTTGTCTGTAGTTTCAGCCGTCAGCCGAGGGCGGTACGTGGATGAGTGACTATGCGGTACCTGTTACGTTGTAAGGCAGTTTCAGTGGAGGTGCGCCTTCTTCCACGTCGACGTCGAATACGTAGTCGAACTCCTTGCCCTTGTACAGCTGTTTCCGTCCGGAACCCACTGCGTCCACAACATCGCCGATTTTCTGCCAACTCATCGAGGCAGTGTCCCACTGCATAACGGTCAGGTATATCATCCTCGACGGCATGGCGACGTACCTGGTGCGCTTCGACAAGTTCTCCATTGCGGATCATTTTGACTTCGCCAGGCTTGTTGCCTGAAATAGCGGATTCGTTCAATCATGCTTTCGCTCGCGCCAACGAAATACAAACCTGGTTGCAGCAGAGCCTCGGGACCAGGCAGGTCCGATTTCTTTACGTCGCCGACTTGTTGTGCAGGTAAAGCAGTACTTGCCACGAGGTCGTCGTACGCTTTGAGCTCCTGTGCGGGTGCCCACCGAGTTTCACTGGCGCTGAATACGCGCACCTTGCCGTCGCTGCAGCCAGAGACGATATCTCCGTTTGGCATTGACGACACTGTCCATACCGAGATCGCAGGATGTGCGATGACTTGAGCGCATTCACCATCTGATGGAAACCAAAGGAAATCAATCAGCTCAGCAATCAGTGGCACAAAACTCTAGACATACCGCGCCAAATACGCACCGTGCGGTCCTCGCCGCCTGATACGATGTCTCCGTTTGGAAGTATAGAGAGGCTATACACGAAGGACGTGTGCCCTGAGAGCGTGTATACAGTATCACCCTCTAATGTCCAAACGCGGATCTCGCTGTGACGCGTCCGTCAGCCCTATATTGATTCCACACTGAGATAATTTACCTGTCATTTGAACAGGAGGCGAAGCCGATGTCGGGGATAACAGCAAGACCGCGGACCGCTTGTGTGTGACCATTGAATGTCTTGACGTTCTTCTGGTGATCCCACAACTTGATCGTGTTGTCCGCAGCCCCTTCAACATAGTATGCATTGCTAAGCTTGGGCAAGAAACACTCCAGGAAGATTGCTCACCGGTCAGGAATTTGTCTGACTCAAGCGCAAGGACAGCCCAAACTGATTGTGAATGTCCCACCAGCTCATACGCGAGCTGAAAGCCTTTCCAGACTCGCGCTGTTCTAAAATGATGCCAGTTAGTGTATAGGAAACAATTTGAGGGTAAAGCACATACTGATCCCATGAGCCCGAGATGATCGTTCCATCCGGACTTGTATCAAGGGCGCAGACGTTCGCCGTATGTCCCAGCAAGGAAAAGTTGGGGTCGTCCCTCAAGGAGGCCAGAGAGAATATGTTGACGATGGCGTCCTGCCCACCCGTAACGACGTATCCTTTCCTCTCCCTCTTAGCACTCTGCAGCCTCATACCGCCCGAAAAACGTGCAAAGTCTCACCTTCTGGTGCGTCCGGTGAAGGTGGAATGTACGCGATGGCGTTAATGTATCTTGAGCCGGCGCGTAGGACCTGCCCCTGCGCGAACGGGCTTTCGGCAGTGGACCGCGTCCATGTTATCGCGGTCATATCGCGAGACGCTGATAGTATGAGGCTGTCTGAGGGCGAAGCCACTGCCCGAACCTGCCGTACGTCGGGTTAGCGCATGTCCGAAGCTGAAGCGGGAGGACGCGTACGTCAGACGTGTGCGCGGCAAGCGTCGCAGAGAGCTTGTAGGGCATTATAGACGAGTCTATACTGCAGGTCGTAAACAGAGGTCGTGTATTGGGGGTCAAAGTGTGAGAGGATGGGTAAAGGTTGGTCGAGCGGATTGAGGGGAAGGCAGAGCTGAAGAGAGGATCTTATGATGGGTCGCTGGTACGGGCGACTGGGCTCGCTCGACCCTTCGATTGGTCAGGAATACTCTCTCAAAGGATTGCACTCGTGTCTCACACACATCCTGCATCGGACTATAGGAAACAATTCGTTCTTCCAGGACGCGTTACACCCTCTCTATCGCCTTCTCAGCCTCATTCCTGGTTCATATCGATCTCGCCAGCGCGGAAGTGGCCCGTTCAAAGATGTGTGTTACACGGTGTCTATATGTCGCCTTTGCACGTCTTCGCAATACTGTTCATCATATGTATGTCTAAGTCTATAGACTGAACAAGCTGCATATGGAAAAATAGCGAGAAAGAATGTATACCACACTAACGAGCCCCGAAGCCGTGGAATGACCGAGTCCAGGGAGATACGGAGGTACAGTCTATGCCTTGCACCATAACTTCATCTCCTGCGAGGTCCTCGCGATGCAGTTCGTCGTCCGTGCTGCGAAGATGACGAGTTGCCAAATCATGAGGGGATGGAAGAAAAGAGAAAACAAACTCGTCGCTCATTTATACCTCCCGGCGTCTGACCACGTGCATCGAGTCGATCTCACAAAATGGATCTGGCGGCCAAGCGCCCTCCCGCAACTTCCACGAAACCTTGCAGAATGTAGCCAACCACAAACGGCCTCGTGTGGGCCTGCAGACCCCGTGTAACGCCGCAGTTAATGTCCAGTACGAGAGGAGACCTTGCTGTGAAAGGAATGAGCGCGGTCAGTAGTCCGAATGTCGCCTTTCGACGGACCAACTTCGCCTGTTCAAGCGTCCTCACTCATACTATTCTGGGACGCGAACATGCACTCAATATTTTTATAGACGTGCTCAGAAATCTGCACGGACCTCAAGGTTGTATGTCGGCCGCTAGAAGACGAATGTGCTGCCAGAGCTGAAGTGACTCTTCGCCCGAAGGTTGTGAGAGTGGCCTAGCGCAAGGAAACACAGCTCTGCCATCAAGGCTAGAATGTCGGTGGCATTCGGAAGGCCATAACGGAAAATATCGATGTCAGCGGCGTCGACGGCAGAAACATACTATATAGGAATTTATACCGCATGAAGTTGTTAATTCGGGTTATTGGAAGGAGACGATGGATGCGTACCATGGTAGACCAGCCCGTTTGCAGCCTAGAAGCTAGTAGCGGAAAGAAGAGGAAGCCAATGCAAGCTAGTCTTGGACGTGTTGATCGAGCCAACCATCTCTGTCGTCTGCGACGCGTTCTGGGTGCCAACTTGGCGTTGAGTACACAGTACCCCAAAGCCTGAGCCAGAACCGTCAAGTTCCGAGGCACTATTGAGGAGTATGCACCTTTGGTCACGTTCCGTAACCACCCAATCGTCCTCCAGGAAAGCTGTCAATCACTGCGTGATCATGACACCGCACCGTCCTGGGAATGCGCTACCTTGGTCTACTCATATCGAGCGGAATACGGGTGATTCTGTGAGGCCTAGCTCCTGGCCATCTAGGCCTAGTCCAGGTACACAACCCAACCGCTGCCGCCAGGCTCACGGTGATTGGGCGAAATGGACTTTGCGCCCACCCTGTCCGAGAATTCAGCCATGCGGTAGAATAGCAGTGGGAAAGGGAAACTTGCTATAAAATTCCAGGGTGTCGGAGCGTCTGTAGCGTGCATCGACAACGTCTCCGCGGCGTGTCGTTTGCGCGTGCCCCATGTTATCGACGCTTCAGCGGTTAGTCAACTACACTTCTGCCACAGCGTTCTACAAGGACCAGCGTAGCTTTGCCGCCGTGAGAGGACCAAAGAAGATTGTTCGAAAGCTGAAGAGACAAACCAATTAAGAGCAGATCCGATGAACAGGATGGCTTGCTTCGACTTCATATCTGGAGGAATCGGACTTCTGATCCTGTCGTGTAGTGTTGATGGTCGCCGGTTGGTAGCGATTACCGCCTTGCGACATGCCCAGGATGCGGAAAAAGGCTGTCACACGAGGACACTGGTAGCAATAGCAAATCGCCGCTTTAGTGAGAGAAGAAACACGGCTGAATAACACGGATCCAAGTCACTGACCGCGGAAAAGGTATGGGCAGGTCCGCAGCCCTGTCCACTCACCATGAGAGGATAGTCCCCGCCCAAGATGGTTATGTGTCAATAGTCAGCTGCGGACAGCGCATACGGTCTACAGCGACATAAAAACGTGTGGAGCGGCTGAAGCGTTGCTTATGCATTCGAGCATGCGGGAACCATGGACCTGAAGAAAGAAGGTGAGTTGCTCCGGCACCCCATTTCTCACATCATGGAGCCGCCACACTCAATCAGAACCACTTCTAAAGGTTGCGCGTCGCTTTCAGGGGCGTCACATTACTGTCGAGTATCTTCGGCACATGAACACCCTGTTTCCAGCCAAGACTGGAATGCAGAGCGGCCGAAGAAGATTCCTGCTGTCGACTCCTGCGACAGTTTCCATCTGTGTTACAGGAGAACGAATGAGCCAACTCACACGGGGAGCGAAAAAGTAGGCACACCTGGTCAGTGAAGCACGAGCTGCGGCATTTTCTGGCCGCGCGGATAAGTTTGAACGCATACGAGGTTACTCAAGGCGTTACGCAACCATTCGCAACCATGTCTGCAATAGACATGTACCGTTTCTTCGAGTCGTACGGTCCTTTAGCGGCGCCGTAAGCGAGCTCAACGTTTCACCTTCCACTTAGATGCTTCGCCACGAGTTGGAGATATAACTCGGCGCCTGAAGTCTACCTGCAGAGGATCCCAGTTGCCCATCGTGTCCATCAGGCATTAGTCAGACGCGATATCATACTGGTACGCACCTTGAACCTGGATAGATGAAGTCGTCCCACGACCTTCGCCGATGAACTCTCGCTGAACTGCTTTGTGAGAGCGAGCCCAGCGATATGAGCCTGTCCGGCGCGACGTTGACCATACAACGTGTCGGTCGTTTCGCGATTTGCACTACATGCGACGCGACGACAGTGACAAAGGCAGGACAGCATGTTGTGGCGGACGCGCAGCCTGGTTCACAGACTGTTCAGAGTTGCGCTCGAGGCGCGTCGATCGCCATCAACCCCGCCTTCGTTTGTGTCTGTTTGTGCACGATCGCTGGGATAACCAAACACGGGCTCTTCGAAGCTTTCAAGCTGAGACTACGACCGTCGTCACCTCTGCCAACGACCACGAACATATTGCCAGGTCCAGAGCATACTTTGCATAAAATGGGTAAGAAGACAGGTGAGCTAATCTCGAAATAACGCTGCACACCTCCATTCATACCCATCCAGGCCCGGCTAGTCGCGCGAAGAAACCTCGCGAAGCATCACCCGACGACATCGAGGAGTATGAGGACGACGTGGAGAGCAATGGAGATGAAAGGTGCGTATAGAAATATAGCATTTCACACATATTCGCATCGACCTCCTCCAGCGTGATGGAGATGTTGAGCATGTTGAAGGAGTTCCAGCGTGAGAATAGGAATTAAACGTCTCTTTTAGTTCAAACGTTGACGGCCACACCTAGAGCGGAAAGCCACCAAAGCGTCTTCTAGCTCCTCTGCATTTCAAACGAAAAAGAATGCACTCTTTACAGCTGCTAGAAAGCACGCGGACACGTCCGTTCGCGACGGAGTCGCATACATGTGAGTGCCCGTACCTCCGCAACATCTGAACTTCTTCACTGTCTTCCAGCGAACAATTTAGAACCCGACTCGACGAACTGAAGGCGCAGGAAGTATCTCAGGAACCATATATTGCAGACAACTCCTTGTTGAAACGACAGCGGGTGCGTACATGCTGGATATATGCGTCGCTTATGAGCCGTATGCAACGATATGCACCCAGGAGACTGCTGAGAACATATCAGACGTCTTTCCGCCTATTTTTGAAGACCTTTCGCATCGACGTGCGGAAGCCATCAACGACTCAAGTGCCATGCGTACGTCCCCGAGTCGCAAAAAGCAAGGTGATTCGTGGTTGGCCTTGACTGATTCTTGTCCATGGTAGTGGAAGCACACTCTGTACAGCGGCAGCGCTCACGAATGCGGCTGGTCAAGCAGGCGAAGGCTCGTATAGACGAGGATCAGGAAAACCAACGGGTTTGTGCCCCTTTCAAGCCAAAATATCGCGGATTTGACGCATACACTGACAGGTCGCTACGGATGCTACTGCCTTGATCAAACACTACAAAGCTCTCCTGATGGCTTGAACTTTTCGACTGGCACGCTGCCTGCTCTGCGTCAATTCAGTCTCGGTCTCGGTCTTGGTACCGGTCTCAGCCTTACTCTTTCTGCTCTTTCGTCCCCGTCCTTGCGCCCGCCCGCCCCCTTCGACAAGTTCCAGACGTCTCGTGCTGCCTCAAATTGACAAGCATTTTCTTCATCCTGCATTCCAGATACTGTAACTCAATACATGCCCGTCATGACGCTGTTCTACGACACTGTTCTGTGGCAATATACTGTTACCAATACTTATTCACCTCCCCAGTCATCTGCAACGGGAACTTGTCCACCCCCGCCTCTGAGCTGGATGACGCCCATGTCCTCCAGAGTTTCCGCGATTGAAGCCAGCGCAAGCAGCGCAAAACTGTTCGCGCCAAAGAGGCCTTTGTTCCGCATTGCAAAGCTCCACGCAAGCCAAGCGTGTGACAGGCCGAAACGAATCTGTCCCGTGGTTGGATTCTCTACACGAGTGTAGATATTGCGTCGCACGTCGCCCGCGAGCACCGACGAATGGAGGCGCATGCGGTACATGCGGTCGCTCCTGTAGCGGTGCTGCGAGCACGTGGCCATGATTGTCCCAACTACGATCTCCTCCTCCACGAGCCGGCTATCGGGCGCATCTGACAGGGAGTGCGTGAGACAAATGTATCGCAGCTCGTCTACGTAGCGCCTGAACAGCGGTTCAATCCCGCTGAGGTGTTCCTCCGGGTTGAAGAACGCATTGGGACCGAGGTTGTCGGTGATGAAAGGACGCAAAGCAAACGATATACTGTCGCTGAGAGGTTCTGGTTGCGCGTCTCTGTTCCCGTTCACAGCAGGCGTTGTAGGAGGTGCGTCCAAAAGCTTGACCTCACGAAACAATAGACCCAAGGCTCGCGAAGACTCGTAAAAGTCTGTTTCCCTGGGAGTATTCTCTTCAGACTTCTTCCAGTCCGGTTTGTACGGTATCAACCATTTAGGCGAACTGTGACTATCAAAATAGTTTTAGAACTGTTAGTGTAGGTCGAGTGATATGCACCGTACATATCGACAGGATTGCCATTCTTTGGATAGTCGACCGCCAGGCTGCACAGGTGCGCCAAGATCTTGCAGTCTGGGTCGGAAGTCCCGCTCTGCAGAACGACCATAAATATATATTTGAGGACTTGAGAATACGAAACTCACGTTTGATTGATCTTGAGATGTATCTTGGTCAGGCCATGTAACACAACCACGCAGAACAGACGCTTACCAGCAATGATCATGTGTCTGTCCGATAGAAGGCCCTACAGAAGGGGTTAAAAAGGGGTTGATTACGACAAGCAAAATGTGATGCACGTACCAATACGTCAGAGTTGATGTATTCCACTACAAAATCGCAGATGTCTTCAATGGTGGCGTCACGGTCCTCAAGTGTCTTCGGCGAAACAGGCGTGTAGTCGGCAGGCTCCTCATGAAAAGTTGGCAACAGGGTGCTCTCTCTTATGACTGCATATAGATCTCTGCAGCAATTGTTAGTCCCGTGGGAGATAAATGTGACTATCACTTACCCGTCCAAGTCACCACCACCTAACATCGATGCCAGCGACCGTGGGCCTAGGACAGATTGAGATAGACATGACTAGGACATATTGCTTCGTGCGTACCGACAGACGGGAGTACTACAACATTCTTGAGGTTTCTGAAAAGACACAACATATTGTCGGGCGGTTTACCGATTGCAGTAACTCGTTGCACTATATTTGAATCGTGCGCCGTTAGTATATTGTTTATAAGGACCTGCCCCTTAGCTGCATACCGTCTCCAGGTCCTACAACAGGACTTCTTGAGAGTACAATCTGTCCTGTAGGGGCGTTTGCCAGGTTAGCCAGCGTTACAAACGGGGTTCAGCCGACACATGATGTACCTTCAACATAGTATGGTTCATCGTCGTCGGGTCCTTGGACACAGGCTAGCATGTACTTGTTCAGCAAATCACACCCAACACATCTCAACGATTGGCTGTACCGAAGATCTCCATGGGCGCTAGCGAGAAGACATTTTGTGCTCCCGCAGCTGCGTACGCAGGACCCTCGTCAGCTACGCCAACGAGCAACCAGCTGTCCGGAACTGGGATGCGAGCGCCATGCTTGAGCGAGCGCAGGGTCGAGTTTTTTGCATAATGTATGATTGAATCGAAGAACGGCTCCTTGAGCGTCTGCTGCGCGTGCTCCGGCTCCAAGCCCATGCCAATCTCTTTCAGGGCCTGAAAGATGTACGGAATCCGATACGAAGGGCCAAGCGACTGCTGCACAAACAGCTGTCTACATTGCTGAAGGCTGTCGCTGGCCATGTGGATCCCTGCGATGGCGTCCTGCTGTAGTTTCAGAAACGCGGTCTTGTCCACGCCTCGATCTTCGAGCACCATGATCAGCGGGCTACAGATAGGTCAGTAGACGTTTGCGCTGCGTTGCATTGAGATGACTCACCGGTTGAGATAGCAGGTATTGGGGCGCTCAAACGCGCGGGCAATTTCAATGGCTGATAGGGCGTCATCGGGACCTGTAAACTTTCTCATCGACGGCCGAAGACGCATCTTCACCCCTTCCAGTTGTTCATCGACGCATACCATTCCCTTGAAGCCTGAGGAAATGTCAGCATCACCACACGACAAATTGATATCACCACGTACCCAAGAACCGAATCTGATACTGGGACGGTGAACCTGCGTGTAAGTAACGACGGGTAACAATGAAATAGCACACATACCGCAGACGGTGGGACATTGCGCCTGTAGCTCTCCCTCCGCCCCTCACACAATGCTTCCCAGATCAAGTCACCTAGCGCCCGCGAGATGGTGCCCACTCCATCGGTATGCAAGTATGGTTCTTCACCCAAGTCGTCCATCTCCTCCCATTGATCGGCGCGGATACTTACGGAGGGGTCGGTGGCGGTGAACGCCTGGGCCATACGCGCTGCATACTTGGCAGGCTGCCTGATGACCTTACTGAAGTCGCCCAACCTCCCACGGATGGTGGCAGCATCGACATGCCCCAACTGATCATGATGGAAGGGATGGACAAACCACACTGCGTGCTCCCGTAATGCTGAGGAAGAATATGCCAGGAATTCGAAGTGGCGACCGCCCAGTTCGAAACCCTCTTTGAGAATACCTCCGACACGGTCGTGTAACAGAGATCGACCATCTGTCTGTTTAATGAAGAGAGCATTCAGGAACAGGATAAGGTAACAGAAACGAAGGAGCGTACATCTCTGTCCCAGCGATACTGCAATCTGTCTTCGTCGCGGAAGTCTACGCGGACAAAATGCTCCTGATATCCCTCGTATTCGCGAATAACGCGATTGGACTGGATGACATACGGACCCTCAAGCAGAAAACGCGTCGGGGTCACTGTTAGATGGTGACACAGGAAGTTGCCCCCTGCCAGACGAGTTTGCAGCACCTCATCACGCTTGCAAAGCGCGTCCAGCGTCTTGACCATCGCGTCGCGCGGATGCGGTTTCTTGGTGCGCACGGCCTCGGTGAACATCCGCAGAATGTCGGCTGCGTGCTCTGGGTCGCGGTCGCATAGGGTTCTGATTGGTCGATAAAGATCTCGGAGCTCTTCCGAGGTTAGCAGTCCGTTGCGCAGGAGCGCCTCCATCTGGAAGGCGACCGGCCAGTCGTACTCGGCGAGCTTTGCCTGGATGTCGTACAGCACACGGGGGGTATAGAAGCCCTTGCTGACTGCTTCAACTTTAGCGAGGAAAGGGCGCATTATGCCCGCCACTTCACAGAGATATCGGAATCTGTCCAGATCGTGCTCCTCGTGCAAGATAATACGCATTTGGTGGGCGTATGGTGCGACGACGGCGTGTGCAGCGTCCAAGCTATCCAAGCGCTGTCGGAATTTGCGATTGTCGCGCCATTCCAAGCCTGAAAGCGTGCGGTTGAACCGCTCCAGTTGAAAGGTTGGTGGTGTCAGGAGTTCGAAGCAGACAACTGAGGTATGAATCATGTTAATAATAGACACACTTATACCGAAGTAGAAGCGTACAAGGATTGCCATAATCCCAACCGATCGCCAGCCTGCGGATGTTCACGAAGGTGATCACAACATTATAAGCATACTCTTCCGTGACTGGGTCTCCGAGCTCCAAACGATGTGAGACAGCCTCTTCGCAACAAATGAAATAAAGGATGGCAAAGTTCGCTCACCTGAATACGAATCAGCTTGTGTGCATACTCAACATGCAATAATCCTGCGCTCTTTCTGTCGTATTTCATCTCCCATTCCTTGGAGAAGATACGCGACGCGGTCACGGGATCATCTGGCCCGCGATAGAATACTCCAAACTGGAGTATGTCGACATGCAATCCGAAGTCGAGTTTCGCAAGCTTTTCTTCTTTCTGTTCTTCAATATCTGGGTCGAGATAAGGCGTCTTCTCCAGTGTGGCTTTTAGTGTCGGGTAGGGTACCCGCTTGGTGGTAAAGAACCGCAACTTCTTGTCTTTGTTCTCCCTGGTGTCCCTGACTTTCACTGCGTACTCGTCAACCTTGTTTGCAAGCTTCACGAAAAGCCTCGCGATCTCGCTATCATGTAAGATCAGAGATCCTGTGCCGTTGTTCGAGATGCCTTCCCCCGTGTTCAGTTCGACTTTGAAATTTCTGCAATACAGATGAATATGGTATGTCGGAGTGCGAGTGATTGATACATACAGAGGACGTCTATCAGGTTTGCGAGGATCAAAAAATCGATCACTGTGTAAGACCGCTCCGATGGCGCGTTTGACGTCCCAGGTCGTGGCGCTGAAAGGGATGTATCTGATATCGACTTCCATAGCGAACGAGAGCTGTGAAGACTTGACAACTCTCGGTCGCGTCGAGGTGATTCAAGTCTGGCAGTTCCAACCGATGTAGATGTAAAGTGCCAGACTTGGATCGCGATCGACAGGAAATCGCAAGGTATTCTCCGGGTGGCCCGATTGTCGATGGTAGTAGACGCGGTAGGACGGCTCAGGATGTGGTCCACAGGCACGAAGTTGAAGGCTTGAATCCGCACGCCTGACGTGGTTGAAGAACAAGGAAGATGGCGGCGATATGGAGGTCGTCAACGCGAACATTGCCGCCACGAGGAGCGTGACACTTGATTGGACGCGCTCGTAACGCACGTGGCGAAGCTACGTTGAACTTTCGCGGTCGACGTCTCTAGCGGAGACCACGACGACCGAAGAGGTACTGAGGGTCACACTGTGCAAGCTTCGTGAGCTCGGCTGAGGTGACTATTATAGGAATCATGACGGCGCGAGTAAGTTGTCCACCCAGGTTCCACATTATCTCGTCTTCCGTATCGCCTTCACCCAGCGATTCCCAGACATTTGATGACAATTCGTCGCATCATATCAGCCTCGGACGCGTTGTCGTGGCGTCGCGTTGACAGCAAGTGCACGCCCCGCAGCCCGCAGATTTTCGATGGGGAAGACCGCCATACAGATGTGAGTCGACGGACACGACATTGAACATACCTCGGGCGTCGCAGTTGGGCAAATGCCGCACATGAGACTGCGAGTGGGCCGACGTTGATTTCATCGTTTTGAACATGCGTCCAAGCGCGTCACGAGTACTAGTGCGATGATGCCACATTCCTCCGCTCAGCGATGAGATGTGCATCTTCGATGATCAGATGGTGTGTTGCGCTGCATGC
Organism: Ceriporiopsis andreanae CBS 279.92; assembly: GCA_001969225.1. Classification (NCBI taxonomy): domain Eukaryota; kingdom Fungi; phylum Basidiomycota; class Agaricomycetes; order Polyporales; family Meruliaceae; genus Ceriporiopsis; species Ceriporiopsis andreanae. Next base: position 30,395 of record ALYI01003688.1, on the reverse strand, counting down.
GGACCGCAAGGTGTGTTATATAGTTTAGTTGGAGGGCCAAGGTCCGGACGGTCTGACACCAATTGTTTCATCTGCAAAGAATGAGCCCTCGACGTCAACCACGATACTTTTCGAAACCGGTTAGCGGTTAGCGTGCTTTGGTGCGATCTTCGCACTCACAAATATCGCCACGAGCACATACTAGTACACTGTTATATGCCTTCGACCAGTTGAGGGTTGTCCGGATGTCCGTCATTGACTCTGGAGAATTTGAGCAGTATCGACGAATGAAGTCGGGAGACTGCCGCAGGTTTAGTGCTGACAAATTGTTAAAATCGGCCTGGACACCATGAGCGATCTCTCAGACACGGCACGGGTGCCTTGATCGCGTTGAGATGGCCCCAGAGGACCTCGAGCGATGGTCGAGGAGGACGAACGACGAGAGCTGTTTCGCCGAATAAGCGCCGTAGACCCTGACGAGCGTCTATTCCCATAATAACGCGGTTTGGTCTTGCGCTTCGAAGCCTTTTGGATGTCTTTCTCTTCGAGTCCCTTCGCCGCCATCGTCCTCTCGCTCGTCCACCACCACGCCTCGCCCTCGCAGCTACCACGGCCATGTCCCTAGATGTATCAGTGGGCATACAGTCCAGGATCAGCGCATTTGAGGCCATGGCGTCGACGAAGCCAGCGAACCCAAATGCCTCAAAGTCGGCTCCCAGTCTGCTCGACACTCCCCTCTCTCCCACCGTCACAACATACTTTCCTATAACACCTTCTCCTCCAGCATCCGCCTCCAAGTCACTCTCAAGATCACCTTCGCCGACGAGCCGTAGTCTCACACGCAGGCCGTCGTCAATTGATCTCAAAGATTGGGTGGTAGACGACGGGCCGCTGCCATATGCGCCGCGACAAAAAAGACATCCTAGCACAAGACCTTTGATGAACGGCGGCGGGTCAACGGTGCGGCACGCCTCTGAACCCGTTGTTCACTCTGGTATGCCACAACCACCACCGCTCATCCAGCTGGAGTCCCCGCCAAATCCGAAGCCAGCACCCCCACTTCCGCCGCGCAAGACCTCGTACAGCTCGCTCAAATCAGTATCGAATTCTTCGTCCTCCTCGCTACATCGAAGTCCAAACACTCCCCCTGTACCACTACCTCCACAGATGCGCAAAAAGTCCGACTCCCTCACTGTCGACCATTCTTACCCGCCGCTTGCTAAGCTCGGCATCTCAATACCCTCCCGCGGCGCAGCTCCCGGGCACACGCAGGCATCCTCTATCTCTTCCTTTCACTCCGTTTCCTTGTCGTCTGATGGCGGGACAGACCCCACAACCCCGGGTTCGCTGTCTAATTTCGTAGCCACCTACCCCATTGACCGAGAAGACCGTGAGGCAGAGAACAGCCACGAGCCCGACAACGTCAGTCTCGATGACTCATTCGAGAACGTCTCCGCGTCGTCTATCGTCAGTCCGAGTGTCTCCTCGCTGTCCAACGACTGGGCGGAATATGTCCGTCGCCCAGAGCCGCCCAAACTCCCGCAGCGGCCCCGGAAGGCATCCTCGGTGACCGCTTCGCCGCCCTCCTCGTCGCGATCCTCGTCTGCTTCGGGACCGACTCAAGTGCCCTATGCTGTGCGCCCGCAATCGACGAAACCCGCCCCGCCTCCCCCACCACCGTCGCGCACACGACTTCCGTCGTCAAACCGCAGCTCCTTGACGTCGACCATCACGACCTCCTCCGACCGCTCATCTATCATTAGCATGGCCACCTCTCGAACATCTATCTCCAGCGTCCGCCCAGTAGTGCCGATGAAATCAGGTGTGCCGGGCGCGCTCACACGACCAACACCTATACCACCGGCCGCGCGCCGGAGATATGAGGCGGTCTTTGCGGGTAATATTCTCGCGCAGCGATGCGCTGCATCCAAACCGCGAAGCGGACAGCTGTCCCCTCCATCCGGCCGCAAGACAAGACAAGCGGCGGGCTGGCGGGGACTCTCAGTAGACCTCATCACCAATCCGGAGGAGAATCTTTCGCAGCGTGCAGCGTTGCCGAAGGTGGAATCGATTGTTGAAGAGGTTGCGGCGGATGATAGGTTAGATGGGCGCACAGTTGCTCTTGTATGGCGGGCATCACAGCTAGATAGGGAGAGGCTGCGAGAGATATGGTGCGTTCCCTTTGCACATCTACTATGACGATCATTAAATTTGCGCGCCTACAGGATTGAGTGCGATGCTTCAGGTTCTGGCAGCCTCACCCGCGACGCATTTGTCAAAGGCATGTGGCGTATTGACGAGGAGCTACGCAAAGCCCAGCTGAGCGTCCACAATCCGACATCATTCCGGCAGGCTAAACGTGCCCCGCCGCCCCCGCCTTTGCTGCGTTGATCCATGTACGACGGCTCTATTTATTCGAGCCTGCTATGGCATCGTTCAGTGCTCAGCACTTCGACACTCTTTTGGATACGCTCCTTCTCTCTCACACCGCATACCCCACATCTGCTAGAATACATACCCCAAGTAATTTCTCACGAACCCTGACGTCTATTTCCAGTCGTGGCCCAGCTTTGCATGTAATGCTTCTGGCGTTGGCGCATTTACGAAATGAAGATGAAATGCTTTGAGCTTCCAAAAAGTGTTCGCGCGGGAGGGTATGGGATACAGGTAAGTAACGCGACGGGTATGTCTCCTCTCGAGTGATGACTGATCTAGCTGAGTGGCGTGGGGTCGATCTGCGTGAAGTAGAAGACCTTCGTAGAACCGATCATCACGGTTCTGATAGTCATCTTGAGCAGAGGTTGCTCCCAGTCGGGACACACTCGTCCCTCCACCGCCTCTTCAATAAGTCGCGAGTGCTCCTCGATTAGATCGCCAAGAAAGGGACGAAGTCTATCTGTGAACGCTTCGAGTGCATCTTCGTCTTCTCGGAGATCGACCGCAGGCAGATCCTTCAAGAAATCAACCTGTCACAGGTTAGGAACGCTAGGCTGATCGTAACTATAGAGGCTAGATGCTCACCAGAGGACCAACTTGTACTTGCAAACGCTCCCCTCGCTCGTCTTCAATCACGAAACGGAACTTGTAGACTGGCGCCACCTGGCTTTCCATGCTGTCGTCACACTTCGTGCATATCTTGAACTTCTCCGGGATACTGATAGTGTTTTGATCAGCACATGTTAGATCCGACGGTGAGCACTCACTCTGACTTGCACTGCGTACACCGCAATGCCACACAGTCCTCGAGGTTCTCGGGGAAGAAGTCAACGATACGAGCCGCGACCGGGTCGAATTCGCCAGGAACGGGTTCTATCGTTTTCACCTCTTGGAGTGTGAATGCATCGTGATCCAGATATATCTGAGTCTCTGGCTATATGAATGACCTTAATTACCACAGACAAGGGGCATGTACGAGTGAAACTCACTCGACTCTTCGGAGCAGGACGCGGTATGACGTTTTTCCTATTTCCAGCGGATAGATGCTTCGAATTGACCTCTTTCTTGTACGCTTTCTGCCGTCTGCAACACTTCAATAACTATTCAGCAACAGTCACCGCGTACTCACCGCAGCAGCTCCAGAAGATTTCCATTCCCACTTTCGGCAGGATCCAGCTTGAAGATCAACTGCTCGTCCCCACCGAGCTGCGCTGATACTTCCTTACCCGCGGCGAAGGGTTTCAGTCTCAAGCTGCGTATAGCAACAAAGTCACCAGGAGCCAGGGTGTTGGCAGTCTTGGCAGGAGTATCTTTCACGACGATCTTGATGATACGGTCGTCCGCCACGTCGTCGGTCCAGGACGCTGTGGGAGGGACAGCTATGAGATCGTCGCGCGGCGTGTAGTCTGTGACGTATAGGAAGGCGCGTTCGTCGCTCTTCGACGAGACGTGAAGGACCTGTGGCGAATATGAGTAGATAAATAGGATGCTCTGATACTCAAGCTCACGAAGGCAGTGCAATCAAAGTGTTCGTCAAGCTCCGCCTTCTCGAAGAGGCGATGAAGGAAGCGCGGGTTTCCAACGCCTCCTTCCGCCACAAGTTTGCTTAACCAATCTTTCTTTCGCCTTTATATATACATATATGATGAGTAACTGAGTAAACAGAATGTACTTTTATAATGCAGCTCACCGTAAGAGTTCGACTAGATGTGGAACCCCTTCGAGCTCGTCGGCGTCGAGAGCAGTGATCTTGTGACCTTCGCTCATTGTCGCCACCACCGTGCGATCCTGCTTCATCCTCACATTCTTCAGATGGTAATACTGGCCGACCTCCATATTTTGGGCAACTCTGAGGGCACTTTCCCAGAACTCAATCAGGAGGATACTCTTCTCGAGTGAGCCGTCGCTCCAGTCGGGCTCCGTGAGCATCTCATTGCGGGTATAGTCCGTCACGTATACACCGTATGTGAGATCCGAGAACTTTTGAACTTTCAGTATCTGCGAGCACGATGGACATATCATTTGACGATGTCGTGCGTGAGAGGGCAAATAAACCAATTACCTCAACGGTGCAGTCGAAGAAACCTGCTGGCGGAGCGTTCGGTGATGCATCCTTGATGAGCCTGTGTGGACGCGGGCCGCGCCCCAAGTGGCCGTTCTCCGCTGACAAGTCGTGCACATGGATGTTCTGCCCGTTGGCTTGTGTGTCGCGCCTGCGCTCCTCCTGCATCGCGCGCCACCAGTCGCCTAGTGCGATACAATAACTCAGCTCGCTTGCGGAGGGTTTGAAGCTGTATTCGGAGATATTTGAGGTGTTTCCCGTCTCTGGGCGAAAGAGTGCCCATGTCCAGCCGTAGTATGAACCACAACAGCCGCCCATATTATCAGTCTGGAAGTGGCGAGAGAAACCTCAGTATGTAGAGTGACATGCACCATTTTCTCGACTGGAACTTGCCTGCACAATGCGCAAAAGTAGAATATCAGCCTGCTTGACGTCCTGCACAAGCCCCGCCGCTTCGCTAGCTCTACGAAAGCAGTTCACGTTGAAGCCACGTTCTGGGCTATCTCTATCGTAATTCGTCGGGTCCGCCACAGTCAACTTCTGGATGAGATCTACACATATACGTCAGAACACGAACAATGCGAAATGCGGCTTTATTTACCCCCATTTCTTGTCGTCCGAGCCTCGGATACATGTATCACGACACCAATGAGGTTCCGGCGCGGTCCTGGTGTGAACAGATTCAAAGGGGTGTAGAAACCGGCCACGGAGGCCAAGTTCAGAGCCGGAGTTGGCGCCATGGCGTCAACAGACGGTTCCCCACCCGCACTCTGACGAGCAGTTGTTGCTGCAGCCGTGGATGGAGAAGGCGCGGCCGATTGGGATGGGACGGCGGGACTCTTGCTGTGGCTATGAGCGAAAGATCGGGCGGACACCTTTGCCTGTACCTCGGCCTCGCCTTCGGCGACTGTCTGAACGACGACTTGCGCTTGAACTGCCGGGGGTTCCGGGAGAGTGTTACGAACAGGCCGAGCCACGGCCACTGCCGTCGAGTCAGCTACCACGGGCATCACGGCGAGGACGGTTGCAGCTGTAGCGATCGTCTCAGCTTCAGGAACGGCGGCAGCTACGGCTGCTTCGTTCGCACGTTTCTTTCCCCGTTTCTCTTTCTTCAGGTATTTCTGAAGTGCGTGCTTCGAAGGCTCCTTGGGCTGATCGTTCTGTTTGGCTACCTCCGACGAAGTCGACGCTATCGACGACGTCCGTGTGGTCGTTGTTGTACGACTGCGTCCGTTGTTGGTCAGGTCGCGGTATAGCTTTTTTGGCCTTGATGGAGCAGGAGTGGACGGTTTCGCACTCAATGTATCGGCTTTCGGGTGACGAGATAGAGGCCCAGGATTCGGCTTGGCGGTTTCCTCTGCTACATTACTTCGACGACCCTGCTCCTGGTTTCGTGTCCGCTCCTCAGGCGCGGTTGTGTCGTCTCCGTGTTGAGCCTTAGGTCTGTTCGGTGCGCAGGGTGCATCTGGTGACCTGTCCTTCGGACCGAGAACAGAGGATGCGGGATCTGGTGTCGTAGTTACGTGTGTCTCTGGAAGTCTCGGTTCGTCAATATTCATCGCCACGAGAGTGTCGGGATGTTCGACAACTGATTTTTGAGGTGTTTTGAACCAAACGTCTGACTCACGGCGTCTTTCTTCTGGTTCTGGAGCCAGTATCTCCACTTCTGGCGGGTCATCCGGTGCTGTGCAGACAGAATTGATTAAGTGGCACAAAGAATATGATGGGAACGAGACGGCATACATGTCCACGAATCCACAAGCATACCGATCTTTGGCGCGACCTTTGCTGAGACGAATTGCAGCAGGACACCTGCACTGAAGACCAAGACATTGGGCAGCTGTTTGGACGAAGCCGCCGACCTGCCCTTCTCCTCCACAGTTGCACCCTTCAGCGCAAGACACACTTGGTCGTCAATAGAAAATTCCAGGCCTATTGAGGATATGTACTCCAAGCATGGTCCGGTAAAGGTGATGGCGAAGTGATGAAGGGTCTTGCCTTCGGTCGCCGCGCCCTGGATGTTCAACTTCCCTCCCATTTCCTTCCACTTCATGAATACACGAAATTCGATGTATCCATCCAGCACATCATCTCCGACTCGTTGGTACACGTCTATCGCCCTCCGTTCTCCGAAGCGTCCTTCGAAAGGCGGGGGATGTTCTAGAAGGGGGGTGGCTTCTGAATTTCGTTGTCTCTTGGAGCGTTTGTTGAGCAACTCTTCGGGTAATATTCTCTTCATGTTTGAGGACGGATGTGCGAGAATATCGGCAAAGCAGAGGAAAGTCGGATGAAAAGACGCGACTTGGAAGCTGGTGACAAATATTGGCCGTGACACAATCACGTGCCAAATTGAAGCGCTGGTCACGTCAACGTACGCGAGGCCCAGCAAGCTTTCGAACGTTGAGACTAAGGTTGAGGCATCTACGAACATGTTTTACAATTGATTAACTCAAAGGCAAGATTTTGCCTTTGAATGCTACATTTGGTGCCTATTTGACGAAGATCTACGTGCCCAGCCTTGTCGTTACGCCAGAATGGATTGACCACCCTCGAAAGCACGCTTCAACGCTGCAGAGACGACGGTTGCTGGCCGTGCCACGCGCGGACGTGTCAGGAATTCAGGGCATTTGCTGATATTTTTTTTTGTTCCCCGTTATTGTAGGCTATTGTCGATACGAACGGTCCTGATTATCTATTTAAATCAGGCAACTACTGTATCAGGTGCCCGATTGAAGTATGCCAAAAGTGAGAGAGGACCGTTGTCGCAGGCACGCAGTGCGCTGTGTCGCCGTGTTTACACGTTGACTCTCGAAGCACACTTGCAAAGACCACAGAAATTCATGAGCGCGTATCGGAATCTAGGTATGAACGGCTCGCAGGAGTTAGTGATATGTAACGGTTACTCTCGACTTCATTCTCGTGTAACGATAGTGTCGCTAACACATCATCCACCGAGGCTTCCTTCTCCGTCCACCACATCGGAATCTCCAGTAGAGGGATGGGAAGGCAGACGTTGGTCAGCACGGGAGATTCTTCCGAGTCTTCTTTTCCGTAGAGAGCGACCCAGCGATCCTTGAACCGATCGTTAAAGTCCTCGAAGAACTCCGAGTCGACGGCCGCTTCCCGAATCTCCGATTCGGATCGCCACAACATCATCGGTACCGCCGCTTTCACGAGAGTGTTCACATCGGGTGTCGAGAAGATGTCGACGGTATTGCCGAGAAAGGGCAAGAGGCCTTGGATGACGAACTCATCAGCTGCGAAGAACGGACGTGCTCAGCACTCTAAAGTCAGTCGACCTTGCGTATAATGCCGACCGCCTACTATCCTGTAGTATGTGGCCGCTGCAACGTTATGGGAGACGGCTTGAGGCTCACGATAAACCACTCGTCAAGTTGTCATGCCCAGCGATGACAGTCGCTTTTAGAATCACTCGTGGGCCCGCCGACACCCCAGAAAGTGGTCCGTGCCAGAGGAATACTGGTCCATAGTCCGTCATGCCCCTCTGCCACTGATCGCGATCGGTAGTGAGCAGCCTCTCATTCATATTTCTGAGCACGAAGCCTGACGATGCTCGTGCGGTTTTTCAACGACGCGGCTGCACAGAACTTCACGGACATAAAGCATGTTTGTACATAGGCCGTAGCGGCGGCGTAGCTCTTCTGCTGCTCACGTTTGGGATCTCGGCGTGTCAAGCCCAACCGAGTGCAGCGTGTCCTGGTTCCAGAAAATTCTATACATGATAAATCGACGCGCAGGTTTCAATTCAGGCCATTATCTGAGCGAAATCACTGTCTGGTCCCCCTTGGACTGCCTCGCGTTTCGCCTCGCGCTGTGTGATCGAGATTAGAGTGGCTGGCGCCTATCTCATCTTATCAACTGTCTTCGCTGTCATCCCTGCAGCGTCTCTTGCTTTCTCCCAAATATACAGACCGTCGTCTCATCGCCCATCCCTCCACCGACTCGCCCGACGGCCTCCCCACGACCCACACAACACCTCTTTCACGTCTCGACACGTTCTCTCGTCCTTCTCTAACGTGAACCCGTACTACACCAGCCCGAATAATGGCGACGTCACCCGTTACTGCTGATTTCTCCTCGCCGCCTTTGAAGCGAAGCAAGATTGTGCTTCTCGGTGACCAGAGCGTTGGCAAGACCAGTCTTATTACACGGTAAATTTTTCCGCTTCAACTAGCGCGATATTAGCGGTAGACTGAGGCGCAACACTTGCTGCATCAAGATTCATGTACGATACGTTCGACAATACCTACCAGGCCACCATCGGCATCGACTTTCTGAGCAAAGCGATGTACCTTGAAGACCGGACGGTGCGGCTACAGCTCTGGGATACCGCTGGACAAGTGAGTCAGACCGTGCCTCGTGTTTTCATGCCCAGCAGGACTCACCCGACCACCAGGAGCGCTACCGTTCACTAATACCGTCATATATTCGCGACTGTTCGGTCGCCATCGTCGTCTTTGACATCACCAGTCCGTCTTTTTGCCGTCCCCAAAGTTTGCCTCGGCTAATGTGCCTCATGTTTCTAGACCGCCAGTCCTTTATGTCGACATCCAAGTGGATAGACGATGTCCGAGGAGAGAGGGGGAACGACGTGATCATCGTGCTCGTCGGGAACAAGGCGGATCTCTCGGACAAGCGGTACGTGCCGCGCATACGCTATCTGATCGACCTAACGTGACTTTTGCGGCACGCAGGCAAGTCACGCTCGAAGAGGCAAACGCGAAGGCGACCGAACTCAATATCATGTTCATGGAAACGTCTGCGAAGGCGGGACACAACGTCAAGAGCCTCTTCAAGAAGATCGCGATGTCACTTGTCGGAATGGAAAAGGAGGGCGAGGCCCAGGAGACACAGAATGCCAGTACGTGACAATGCTAGGCTATGCTTTGACAAAATCTAATCACACGAGCAGAGATCGATGTCACCGCGCCGCCCCAGAACGAGGTACCCGACGCGGCACAATGTAAATGCTGAGAACGCATAACTGTACCACGGTGTCTGTATACTACCCTGCTCCCGCGGTGTACCCACTTGTTGTAAGTTCAAATGTGCTTCCGTAGTCGTCAGATGCTTCGGTGTAATCCACGGAATCCCGGAATGTGGAAGTAGTTCATCTCAATCTCAATCTCCATCTCGTGCATTTGCATTTGCGGCGCGTGCCTACAAGTAGTCCTACACTGTTACTGTCCGCGGAAATGTACCATACAGCAGCTATATCTCTCACCCACACGAATTTTACGACTTATTACGGAGTTATGGACCGTTATCCTCTGTTCATTGTATTGCCCGCGCCACGCGGGTGAGCATCCGTATACTGTGCCCAGTTCTCGTCTTTCTGCCGCTTCTCCTCTTCCCGCTGCGCTGCGAATGCTGTGCCGTCTAGCTCTGAATCCAGTTGCAGTTGTTCCGACGTGGTGAGCTTCGCCTCAGAGGCAGCCCTGGAAAAGTAGTCAGACGTGTGCTCAATATATGATTGGTCGTGGCATACCCTCCGCCTGTGATGATGTTCCCTCTTTGCCGCTCAATTTCGAGATATTCATCCATAGTCATTGTAGGTAGGCGATGATCAGGCTGGAAAACCTGCTGCTGCAGACGTGTACGGTCCGACGAACCAGCGGGGAGTATTGTGAACGGGCGCAAAGGCTATGTCGGAGGTAAGACTGTGACCCAGACAAGGAGGATGGTCGACATACCTTCCCACTAGGATCAAGAAGGGGACCTTTCCCATCGGGCCCGCCACTCGGTCTTGGCGCATCAAGCTTCCACATATCATCTACCTCTTTCGACTTTCCTGTTCTACTGTCTTCCCGTGCGGGAGGCGATGCGGGCATGCTACGCAGCAGTTCGAGCTCTTGCTCTATGCTCTCGAGTTGTCCGTGTGCTTGACCATACGTCAGCACCAAAACGATCAAGATGATTTCGCGGAGGACGTCTTCAGTTTCACTGTCTTCATCGTCAGCGGCCGGGTCTGTGGAAGCCGTGGCCTGTATCAGAGACGCGAAGAGTCCAAAATCCGAATTTGACTCTATCGTGGCTGCCCCCCGGTTTCGATGTTTTTGAATAGACTGTGATAAGGTGGTATAAGTACACACGACGATATCATTTGCGCACTGCACACCTCGACTTTCGTTCTAAGCTCCTTCTCCTTCTGGTACTGCTTGATCTTGAGCTCACGGCGCTTGGCTGGATCCTTTATTGCCGACGTCCTTTGCTCATAAAGTTTCTTCTCTTTCTCTGGGACCACTTCATACGTGTCTAACAGGACGAGGAACTCGCGAAGGTAGGTCTGCAACGCCGGTCAACGTCAGCGCGATACCCGTGCTAGAATGAAACTGACCTGCGCACGGCCAATATGCTCCAGTCGTTCGTGCGGCTCAGTGGTGCGCACCCGGTTCTCTGCCTCTGCGAGCGCGAAGGGGACGAGCAAATACACGAGGTCGCGTGATGCGATGTCCGCGACGGTTTCATTGGGGCTGAACAGCGATAGATCGGTGACGCGGGTTCGTACAAGCGTGAGATCTGATAGGGCGGAATGTACAAGCTCCTATGGTATGCATGAACACAGGTCTGTATGCCGATTGCAATTAGTGGCACACACCTGAGTCGCATCGTCGATCGTAGGAAGATCGGTGGTACGCGCAATTGCTGCCAGAGCCCTCAAGTACAGTGTGGAGAGCGGAACGTCCATAGTCAAGGAAGCTACTTGGTGCTGCACGTGCAGATCGACGAGGGAGGACGAGATAGTATTGAGCGTGTACAGCTTGAGACGGTGGTTGGATGGTGGAGGACAAGTTGCGCTGATGCCACGGAAACGCCCAAGAACGCGTCCGCTACTCCGGCGTCAAGCGAGCTCGAGTAGCTGTAGGATCTTGTAGGATGTGCTGACGGCGCGTGTTCTCAATCGTATGACGCTGAAAGCTGAAAAAAAAAGAAAATAACGAGCTGTCGGTCCCCTGAGATGCATGGTTGATACAATTGTGTGCATATATGATTTTATAGAGTAGTAGCATCTGGCGGCCACCCGCATCGGGGTACCGCGCCTCGTTTCACGAGGAACTAACTACCCTCAATATCTCAGCCTGGCAATCCACTTCTCCGACGGCATAAATCCATGGTATCACGGCTCTACCCAGGGCCAAGTTTCCGGCGCGTGTGCTTACGAGCGGACGCAGCACGCCTCAACGATGTAGCTGCCAACGGGCGAATTCTGGTTGCAGCCACTATCGGACGCGGGGAAACATTCCCAGTATTGACCCTGAGAATCATAAGCGCCAGTAGGCCTACAGATACGTTAGTTCGCGGCGAGAGATAATATAGCCAACGTGAAGACGACCATTCACCTTCCGCCGCTGCAGATTACATTGGCACCATGGTTGTAACCGCCATTGCACATCTACAACGATCATGTTGGCTCGCCAGCGTAAGAAACCAAGATTATAAGGACATACCTGATTGGGGTCTTCTGTTTCGCCATTCACAGCAATAAGGCCACAGTTGTTGGCCATTTCAAATCCGCTGTAATAAATGACCTCGTTGGTTCCCTGCCAGTAGATGCCCTGGTACCCGCAATATAGTTTGAGATCAGCGCTCAGCACCAGGCGTTTGTCTGCCGCGGCGTACCGTCGCACGACCCACGGCTGAAATACGATAGTACAGATCAAACAAATTTGTGAGTTTGGGGTGTGGTACAGTCGAAACGATGACCACGAGAACACGTACCCATCTGTCCGCTAGCACAGACGCTAGCACCGACAATATGTACGTTCGTGAAAGCGCAAAGGGCGGCGGCGATGAAAGCAAATTTGCGGGCGAAAGAGACCATCGTGTGTGTAGGAGCTCTTGTGCAGAAAGATACGAGAAGATTGCCTCAGGACCTCGAGAAGGAGTCACTTGGAGCACGATCTTCCCCTATGTATGCATTGTCCTTTTATACGATCCGGTGGCAGATACACAGATACAATCTCGAGCGTGCAACAGTTGAATTTGACATGCCTTCACTGGGTGGGGACCAGCTTGTCGAGTAGAGTGCACGAGACCTTCCTGGCTCGTCGTCTGCATGTCCGAAATGATGCGAGGTGAGCGGAAGCCAGGCTGCGGTGAAACAGTGTCGCTCACGAGTCTGCATGCCACATCAAAGCCATACGCCTTACGCTGACGAGAGGATTTCTCTGCACGGTGGCGCAAATCTGGCTGTCCAACCTGAGACACCAGCGTCCGCCCTCTCGCGCCACGTTGTACCAGCGTGTAAGGAGCGGTAGAGACTACTGGGAGATCACAAACCAATATACCAGTGGATGACTGCCTTCCACCCGCCACTACAGCTAGCAGGTGTTCAATGAATAAGGGTAGCTCGCGTGGAAACATCGACGGGGATCCTGGAGCCTTGAAGAATTTGAAGAGTGAGGCTGTAAATCGCTAGGTAACTCCCTATGTGCCAAGCATAAGAAATCGGCCCGACACCAACATTGTAACTTTCTTACCGGCAGACGCAACATTCTAGACGAGATCGTCGCCCGCTGCAGTGAGCTCCAGTGATACCTGTCGCGTGGACAAAAAGTGAGAGCCGGCGGACTAGGTGGATGAAGCCACCACTCGCGGCTCCGAGTCCGACGTTAGTTGGGTTCGAGAGAGGGCGCGCGCGCGGTGCCCAATCTGTGTTCTCATCATTTTTGCACGGCTCTTGAGCCATTGCCGACGTCTACGGTCGCGCCGGATGCAGACTTTGAACGGTTAACTGTCTGTGTTGTTGATGATCGTGTCGGGATATGCATTGGTGGCAACGACCACCAGTAGGCCGAAGCGTGGATGAAGCGCCCCCGGCTCATTGTATGGAACGACGATGCACGCGACTTTGAAAACGCAGCGCCACAACGATACGGAGAAGAGACAAAATCAACACCGTTGACGCGTATTGATTCGACTCACGAATGTTCGCGGGCCCTGGGAACATGCACGAGAGACACAGCGGTCGTTGTTCAAGCGAGCGTTGGTCAAAGAACGAGACAGGCGGTAATGGGCCTCGGGCGTGTTGTGAACGTGTTGGAGACATGGCGGCCATCTAAAATTAGACATATCTAGTTAGTTAGACTCTTGGCCGTCTGGGCCTCCCCGCCTCTCACCGTAAAGTGATCCGGCAAGCTCCCGATTTGCTTCCATCGACATACGCTACCGGTCGGTGCTTTCCATCGCTGTATGCATGTATGGTCGAGATTTACGCGTACGAGCGGCGGCTCACGGTCATGAGCGGGGATGTGCAGCACACGATTGCGCGACGAGGAGAACACGACGTCGAGACCGAGCCTGTGCACGCCCAGTAGATCTTCTTTTTCTGCGACGCTGCCAAGCATACAACTACCACCAGGGCACTGCAAGATCTTGGGCGATTCGCGAGGTGTGCTGTTTGAAGACACCAAATTCAGTCCTCTTTATTATGCGCCCTTTGACAGAATTCTTACGCATCAGTTGAACATTCGAGCGTGTCATTCATTAGTCGTGTCACTTCTACAGTGGGTATGGGGTCGCATACCTCTGGCGGATTCTATGCCACCCTTCGTTGCCTGAATTCGCTGTAGAGGTCAACGCTGCATGCCAATGCGTTCAAACGTTAGCAGATTCAACAACGGCATCCCACCGACCCCCTTCGAATCCGGGAGGGTCGGCAGCATGCCACATGAGACTACTAAGGCTCTGGCGACACAGAGAAAACTTCCGGTGCTTTCAACCGGACCATCCGAATCGCCATCTGCTGCATGCTTACAGCTCGCTGGAGCGTGAACGTTAGCAGAGCGTCGTCACGGTTGCGATTCGTTTGAGCACAAATGCATGTCTTAGTTTTGAGAGCGCGGTCTTGAGATCGTTGAGGGATTGCAATAAAAATGATCAACGTCAGCGCAAATACTCGAACTATAATGAGAATGGTCTACTGTGTGCGGACAGCATACTTACTAGTATGGTTGTTGCGCTGGCTTCGACGTCTCCGGACAATCTCCGGAAAGCAAGAACAAGTTCGGGAATTGGGCTGTACAGTTGAGACGGCTGAGCGTCTACCTGAGATTGGCCGATGCCAGCCGATGCCCATGTTTCCCGTTGTGAGCCTGACCGGGAGAGCCGAGTGCGGAAGTGAGAATAATATTTGCGTGCGAAGCCATCACAATGAGTTGTGTGGACACTGTTGAGACGGGCACGCGTGTTGCAGTGCGTACCGGATCTCAGGCTCGGTCTGCGAGCTTGAGAAGATGGGCAGAATTCTGTGCATGAGTTTGCACGTTGGCAGGCCTGCCTACGATGACGAGTCCTGACCCAGTCACGGCATACTTATAAAACTTGTTTTGGACGTTCTGTATCCTCGTGGACGCGTCGAGTTGCTAGACTAACAGAGACTGGGCTGGCATGGATGATGGCGGTTTGTGAGGGCACTTTAGACGCTGATGCTCACAGCCGCCGGCGGCATTGAAATCTCTTCTTGTTCTTGTTCCGCGACCGTATTCACGTCTGACGTGAGTTGCATGCATACCCTCGAGTTCTCATGAGGAGCCCACGTTCTTCTAGTGCTAGCTCAAGCTTCGGCGACCTTTGTAGGCACGTGAAGCCTAACACATTAAACCATTGGATGGCGGGATGGCCCGCCTCCGACGAAGCTCTGCAAGGAAACTTTAGAGTCGGTCGACCCACTGCTGCCAAGCATGTTCTCCTCGCTATTACGGCAACCGCCAGTACCGTGTATCTCGGGTATTCTGCTTGTCAGGTCCCAACGATGAAGCTACCCAGCGTCGTATTCTTGGCTGACCAGGCATTGCACCAAATGGTATCGCCTTCGCACGATGAGGCAATTATGGAGCGCATGCAACCGCGGTGGTGAGCATGCTTAATTGTTTGTATTGGCCGACAGCATTGACGAACTCGCGCCTGCGAAAGCTCTCATCGGGATGGGATTTACCGCAAGTTTTGTTCCCAGCGAGTAGAGCGAACCGTTGATATTTGCCTCACAGCGCTTTAGGTGTGTTACACAGGCCGCTGCGCTTTATGATACAGCCGGGACGCGACGTGGTACTTAAAGCTGACAGCAGTGATCACCCATCTCCGAGCCTCAGGTCTCCGAGTCATTGACAGTACTTCGGTAACCAACCATGACCATGCTTGCGCGATCCCTTCTGCTCGGCGTGCTTTCCTTGCTCTCATCCGCGTCCATATCGCGCGGAAGCATCATTGGTCCACGCGCCCCGGCGTGGACGTTCGACGAAGTCGGCACATCAGGCATCGTCGCGCTCGAGTCGATCATCGTGTCGCCCACGCTCGCCCTCTTCTTCGACCGCGCATCCGACGATCCGCTGCAGATCAACAATCATTCGGCGTGGGGTGCACTTTTCAACCTCGAAACCCACGAGGTCACCGCTCTGGACGTGTTCACGAACTCGTTCTGTGCAAGCGGCGCGTTACTGAGCAATGGCACCATGGTACGCACGAACACTAATGCTGCTGGTCACCCTGTTGATTGTGGTCACTTGCAGGTGAGCGTTGGTGGAGATCCTCGGGGCTTCCCCGGTAATCCTGCAATCCACAACGGCACGACGGGTCTTCGTATTTTCGAGCCTTGCGATGATCCGGCGGGTGTAGGCTGCACCTTGTTCGAAGATCCCGCCACCTTGCATCTTGCCGAATCAGTAAGCCGTTCAAATAATATATTTGCCTGTCTTTGACTTTCCATAGCGCTGGTACCCCAGCTCCATTCGCATTCCCGACGGCAGTCTTATGATCATTGGCGGAATCCACGTCAACACGGACTTCTACAACAGTATCGATCTTGCAGCGGATACTGTCGAATTCTTCCCACCTAAGTTCGGAGGTGTGCCGAGACCATCTGCCTTCCTGAAGAGATCCCTTCCTGCAAACCTCTTCCCTCGGTACGGTCTGTGATGGCTCGGATAAGTATACGACGCTCACCCACGCCTAATTTAGCGCCTTTTTACTTCCCGACGGCAAGGTTTTCATGGTCGCAAATAACCAATCGATCATCTACGACATTGAGACCGGCGCCGAACGTATTCTTCCTGACCTACCCAATGGCGTGCGCGTCACTAACCCGCTCGATGGCTCCGCAATTCTGCTCCCGCTTTCTCCACCTAACTTTACGCCAGAAGTACTTGTCTGTGGTGGCTCTGCCATCGACGACACGATCCCACCCGGTCAGCTCTCGAGCCAGACGCCTGCGACAAGCCAGTGTTCACGCATCGTTTTGACGGAGGCGGGAATTGCTAAGGGATGGACCGTTGAGCACATGTTGGAGAACCGCGTCATGCCCGAGTTGGTGCACCTTCCGAATGGGCAGGTGCTGATCATCAACGGAGCAGGTACTGGTTTCGCGGCAATTGGGACCGTCTTCGATCCCGTGGGCAACTCCAATGCGGATCACCCTGTCTTCACGCCTTCCCTCTACACCCCGACTGCACCTCTTGGAAGGAGGATCAGTAACGCAGGTATGCCAACGTCGAACATCGCGCGCTTGTACCATTCCAGGTTTGTATCCGCGTTCTTGCTCGGCTGCCGTGTTACTGACGCATTGCACCCCATTAGTGTTACGCTTACACCCCAGGGCAATTTCCTCGTCGCCGGCAATAATCCGAATGCGGACACAAATCTGACTGTCGAGTTCGCCAGCGAGTTCCGAGTGGAGACTCTCAACCCGCCGTTCATGTTCGTCTCGCGTCCATCTATTCTGAGCGTGCCGCAGAAGGTTGGCTTCGGGCAGACGTTCACCGTCCCGGTATCAGTGCCATCCAATCTCAAAGCCACTACGATACAGGGTAAGCATACCAACCGCTTTTCTGCCTGAAGTTGGAGGCTTATACGAGTACTTGAAGTCGCCTTGATGGACCTTGGCTTCTCCAGTCACGCCTTCCACTCCAGCGCACGCTTGGTCTTCATGAACGCCAGGCTGTCGGCGAACAAAAAGACCCTCACGATCACGACACCACCGAACCGCAACGTCTTCCCACCTGGTCCTGCTTTCATCTTCTTGACCATCGACAATGTTTCGAGCACCGGCCAGCGCGTGATGGTAGGAAGCGGAGCCCCGCCGCCTCAGACTGACTGAGGCCTGTTGCGAAGACGGGGGCGTGTAGTAGGTTAACCGGTTATGGGCGACGCTTGACACAACTGTACTAGCATCGTTGTACAAAGATCCTCGAACTCAATCTTGTACATGAGTCCTTGAGCTATCCGCTTTGCCCGCCCGATGGAGAAGAGTCCGCGCACCTCCGCGGTGGATCAGACGCCTGACTCGCGCGCCGGCGGCTCGCCGTGTATCTTTTGTGACTTGCCTTCTCCCATTCAGTCTGAGGCTCATACTCGTCTTAGTTCTCGTGCATTTTCTGGCGATTTTCTCAAATATGAGGCTCGCCGACAAGATCGCGCAATATACTGGCGACCGACCATTCTTTACCCTGGAGTTCTTCCCGCCGAAGACAGACCAGGTCAGACAACCATGCCTTAGCTTGCAGGTACACGACTAACACCGACGTATGACAGGGGTTTGAGAACCTCGTCAGTCGTATCTTACGTCTGGCGTCGTTGTACCCTCTGGCTGTGAGCATAACTTGGGGCGCCGGAGGCAGTACGCGGGAACGGAGTCTCGAGCTTGCAGGTTTAATGCAGCAGGACTATGGACTTGAGACTCTCATGCACCTGACATGCACGAATATGGAGAAAGGCTCGATTGACCACGCCCTGCAGGTGTGTAGTGTTGCCATGCTTTCTGATTTATGTGTTGATAGCAGGCAGGAAGCAAAGACTCGCGGGATCCACAACATCCTTGCACTGCGCGGAGGTAGCTACTATCATCTAATTTTCAAAACTTCTAGTAATGTGACACCCTTCAGACCCTCCTAGGGGAGATGAAACGTGGATCCCCACAGATCCACGATTCCAGCATGGGGCAGACCTGGTCGCATACATCCGCTCGCAGCCAGAGTACGCCGATCTTAGCATCGCTGTGGCAGGTCGCGTTCTTCGCGTTTTGGGCGCGGAAATAAGCTCATACCTCTACTGAGCAGCCTACCCTGACGGACACCCAGAGAGCGAAGACGACGAGGACAAGCAAATCGACTATCTCAAGGCCAAGGTCGACGCCGGCGCAGACTACATTGTTACACAGCTGTTTTACGACGTTGATGGGTTCTTGAGATGGGAGAAGAAAGTGCGGGCTAAAGGTATGTCACGCAGTGTGTACTGTGTCATGCATGTTCACACTATAAGACAGGCATCGCGGTGCCGATCGTGCCCAGCATTATGCCAATCCAAACGTATGCCTCCTTCCTCCGCCTTACGAAACTCTGTGGTACCAAGGTACCTGCTAGCCTTATGGCAGATTTAGTGTCTATTAGGGTGTGTGAGCTCCGCGCTGTGCCGACGATGCCTTCTCTGACGCAGAACCCAGCACGACGACCAGAAGGTCAAGGACTACGGCGTGAAGCTTGCCATAGAGATGATTCAGCGGATTACCTCCGAAGCCAAAATTCCGGGCGTGCACATCTGCACGCTGAACCTTGAGAAGAGCGTGCAGCGCGTGATCGAGGGGCTCGGCTGGGGCGGCAGCTCACTCAAGATCAAGAACAGGTTGATTGCAGTCAGTCGCAGGTCGTTCACGCTCATAACGTTCCACCTAATTATGAGAGTTACAGGACGTTTCAGGAACGGCGACTCCGACGAGTCACCCAGAGCTCGAATTCGTGATCACGCCCTCGAAGGCAACAGATACCGCAACGAGTCAGTTAGCTGCAGGGTTGTCGGGGCCGCCGAAGGAGGTGGAAGTCGGAAAAGGAGAGCTCAACAATGCCGCGACTTGGGATGACTTCCCAAACGGTCGTTTCGGTGATTTTAAGAGCCCTGCATACGGCGACCCGAACCCCTGGGGCACCTCGAACGTCACGGTGAGGCTCTTCACCAATTTCCCTCGCTCACGAGATGCTGAAGCCACTTCCAGCCTGAACAAGCTCTAGCGCAATGGAACCACCCCAAGAAGCCCGAGGACATCAATGCGGTCTTCCTCGCATACCTGCACGCAAAGATTGCCAACACACCCTTCTCATCGGAACCTTTGTCACCGGAATCCACGATGATCCTGCGCCATCTAGAGAAGCTGACGGAACGCGGCTGGTGGACGGTCGGCTCGCAGCCCGCCGTTGACGGCGTGCCAAGCGAGGACGAGGTCGTTGGCTGGGGCCCGCGTGGCGGCTACGTGTACCAGAAGTGCTTCGTCGAATTTTTCGTAGAAAAGGCCGACGTGGACCGCATAGCGGAGAAGGTGGGGGAGAAGGGCGAGGGGTGGGTGGATTACTTTGCTGGCAATTTGCAGGTAGGCAACATCACACTCTGGCCGTGGTGGATGGTAAAACTCGTTTATTGTATAGGGAGACTTCCGAACGAACGTCGTAGAGGACGGCCGGAATGCTGTGACGTGGGGCGTCTTTCCCGGGCAAGAGATCGCACAGTCGACTATCATCGAGAAGGAGTCGTTTCTTGCATGGAAGGTCAGCGCCGTCGATCTTCTCCTCGCCTTTGTTTTCAATGTCGATGTACTGACGCGCAATATTTCCTCCAGGAGGAGGCATTCTCGATGTGGGCCGGGTGGGCGTCATACTACCCGCCCGACTCCGAGGAGCGCAAACTGCTGGACAGCATCCGCAACGAGCGGTGGCTGGTGAGCATCATGCATCACGACTACAAGGATCAGAACGCGCTGTGGACGTTCTTATTCGACGAGAAAGAGGCGCTGATCTAGAGTCTAGAGGCTCAGAGGTCAGACTCGGAAGGGAGTGCATATATATCGATCTCAACGTCAATGTACATGTATCAAAACCGGCGCTTCAACACGCCTTGCACGGAATACGGAAGAAATTCATCGTGGTTACCCTCGCGTGTCTGACTCTTTGAGGCTTCCGCACGTGCAGTTACTGCTTCACCTGCCTGCTGCGGTCTTGACCGGACAATTCGAACGCAAGCTTAGGGCACTATAGCCAAGTGGTTACGGCGGTTGATTCGAATGTTTTCGTTATCACCTCCTCTTTGAGGGCGCAGGTTCGAGTCCTGCTGGTGTCGCTTTTTGTGTCTTTGAACGACCGGTAGATCATTCATTTTCCATAATTTTGCACGCTCTGTGGTCGAGAGACCGATCGTTGAAGCACCGTAGTTTTTGGAGGACATATAAGGCAAGCGCCCATCTTTCGATCCTAACAATGCCAAACAAATGGAGACACAAGGAGCAAGACTCAAGTAATAGTGTTAGTAACTTCATTGTGATCTAGATAGTGAATGCACTGGACAATTCCAGGACCACGATCACGCACATAGCATATCGTGAGTACGAACAGGGTCGAGACTTGGTACATGAGTAGTTCGCACGCTACCCGATAGTGTCTTGCAAGCGACATGCTTCCGGAAAGTGCATTGCCGCAATCACTGAGAGCCCCCAGATTTCCTGCGGAACGCAGGCGTGACGCATCCATGCGTCCAGGCTTGACGAGCCTGACTGCGGCCCGGCAGTTCTCGTGTGGACACCGAAGAGACCATGCCTCCAAGGACATATTTTGTCGTCGGCACTGTTGCCACAAGACCACTACCGGCGCAAAATAACATACGGTTGGAGTGTCCACTGTAACACTTCACAGGTGAGGATTGGGCGGCATGTCGTCCCCGCCCTCTGTATCCATCGAGCCGTTGGTCATGAAGTTATCCATGTCAGGCATGTCCGCGTCCATGTCGATTTCGTCGTCAATCTCGTCGGCATCTCCGCCTTCACTGTCGTCCTCTCCATCCGAATCCGACTCTGACTCCGACTCTTCACTCGAGTCTGACTCCGAGTCAGAGTCGACAGAGCCGAGTTCTTGTGTCGTGCCGCTCACGGCCCCGTCGCTCATGTCTCCCAGGTCCAAGCCCCCGTCGTCGTCGTCGTCGTCCATGCCCATATCCATGCCGAGCCCCATGTCCTCGTCAAGCGCTGCGTCGAGGTCTACATCCCCCTCGGTGACCCCCTCAGCTGTATCGCCTTCGGCTTCGACTTCCGCGTCGCCGGAGCCGGAGCCTTCGTCGTCTTCGCCCTCATCGTCAGCCTATTGGCCGGTGCGGGACACGTTCAGCGTATGTTTCCGATGACATAGTAGGAAGAGACGTACGTCGTTCTTCTCCTCGTGCTGCGTGAGCATGCGTCCGATGGGCACGAGGAAGTTTACTCCGCGGTTGCGGATCTCCATCATCTGCACGCGTCGGACAAGGTCAGCATGCCGATGAGCAATCAACAGTATAAGGGACGCGTCACGCGCCTGGTCGTCTAACTCGTCCTCCTCGTCGCTCAGGTCGTCCATCTCCCGATGAAGGTCGCGTACGCGCGAGAGGCGCAGGCGCTGCTGCCCATACTTAGGCAACGGAATTGGGTGCGGTTGTGGTGGCCGAGGGAGCAGTGTGGGGAATACTGGGTTGCGCGGGAGGATCGTCGGACTCGCGCCGGACATGGCTAATCAGGGACAGAATGGGTGGGGGAACGTAAGAACGTCAAGAGAGTTGGTGAACAAGGTTGGATGAAGAGGTCGCAGCAGCTCGAGCGACGCGTGAAAGCGTATGGCGTCAATTGCGCTGATGGGTGATGGGATCCAGATCGGGCGCGTCGGCACGAATGACCGCGATGAGCCTGCCCGCTGGGGTGCAGCTTGCTCCTTGCCTCCAACCACCATGTCTGAGCCCACCCTGCCCATCCCCACACTGCTCTCTCGGATATTCGCCACAGGCCAGCACGTCGCCGATGTCTCTCTCCCTCGACTTGTCCAGCTCTACGAGAACAATGTTAAGCCTGCCATGACCCGGATCGCCGCTGCCTTGCCCCTGCCCGTGGACCGCCCGTTTGCCTTAAGCTCAAACTTCCTTGACATTGCCAGCCTGCCTGTGGATCTGCATCTGCGCCGTCTACTTCTGCTCTCGATCCCTCCGTACATGCTTTCTCTACCGGGAATTAAACCGCTCACCATCGCCGTCCCCGCTACCTACGCCTCTGCTATTCTTGCTCTTGCACTCGCCTGGTTACTCTACTTCTGCATCTGCCGTTGTCTTTCCATCTCAGGCTCGCCATCGACTTGGCACCCGTTCATCCGGAACAAGCATGCCGATGCACACGACCGCCGCTTGCACGCCCCGCTCAACGCGCTCCTTGCCGTCGTCGTGCCCACCACCTCGCGCTGGCCGCCTCTGTACCTCCGCCTCGCGCGCGCCTCCCTCAAGACTAAGGATAACGTCAAAACCCTCCTCGTGCCCCTCAGCGCGCTACAAGACGACATTATCTGCGGCCGGTTCGAGCTGCGCATGGACAGTACCAGTATGCAGGGCGACAAAGCTGCTTTGGCAACAGATGCGAAGCCGGACCCGAACCTGAACGCATTGGCCGCGCTCATGCAAGACACGCTGTTGAGCGACGACTGGCGCATCCGCCTGCGCGCCGAGCGGCGCGCCGCGCTAGGCGTGCTGGCCCAGGTCGCGCTATCGTACCTCGCGTGCCTGATCCCGCGGGTGAGTGGCAATTGTCGTATTTTTGCTTTGCGCCATTCCCATGCCGTCGAGTGTATGTGCCTCCATACACGCCGCGCAGTCAGATGTGTGGATGCAGGTATATACACACATACATGCCGGTGCGCATATATGCCTTGTGCGTCGGCAAGCACATACATACAGAGATGCCGGCACGCAGTCATGATCCTGTATGTATGCGTATGATCCGCAACTGCATCACTCGTGCTGCGACGACGCAGTTAAAGATGGACGATTGAAGGCATGGATCTGAAGCTTTGCTGGCCGGGGTCTATGACGTCGTCACTCCCTTTCATTTGACCATCATCCTGCCACATGCGTTCATTTATCGCTACCACGTCGTGTAATACTTGTGCGTTTGCTGAGTTATCGCGACCAAAAGCGTATCCTCACTCCAGGAGAAAATGTTTTCGTCTTCCTTCGTGGACACGCTGGCCGGTTATCACCATTTTGCCATTTCGCTGTCACTGTTCTCCCATATTCGTGCCATTTTGCTGATCGTTTTTCTGCAGTTCCGTCCAACGCTACGTGAGTGTGTCTATCTATACACGCGCTCGACGCATTCTTAAGGAGCCTCGAACTCGTTGCTCATTGCGACTGTGCTCTGTGCCCTGTGTTCCAGCCGCGTTACAACAGCCTGGTCTCGCTCAGCCCCAGGGCAGCACCGCCATCGATATCGGGCACGCCCCCACGCAATTCCCCAAGCCTCTGGACCCGAACTCTCGCTCGCGCATGTTGCTCTCGCAGTCAGCCTCGGAAGCCCTCCTCGTGCAGAACTCGTCGACCGGCGGGCGCGCGACGCTGATCCTAGACGCGGTGCCGTACGCGCGCGTGCACGCATACATCCGCGCGTTCCAAGCGTCGGTGCCGCCCGGTGCGCCCGTGCTCCTGGGATTCTCGACGCGCGGCCCGGCGGTGTCGTTCATGAGCGCGTCGTACGTCCTCGCGGCGGTCCCTTTTCTGCAGCGGAAGTATGTTGGCGCCTCCACCAAGATGTCAACATCAAACCCACCCGCGAAGCCCTACTCATCCGCTGCACGCACGATTGCGCCGCTGATGGTGTCCCTCCAGTATGTGCTCAAGACGTTGGCGTCCGGGCCACATGCAATGACGATCGAGTCGGTGCAGAACGTGTCGGACCAGTATGCGGGGTATCTGCAGCAACATCTCCGCGACCTGACCGACGATGCCGGTATCCGCGCACGGTTCGCGGGACGCTGGGGCATGGACGGGTGGCGCGAGGAGCGGTTCATGGTCGCCTGGGAGGAAGCGCTGTGCCGTGCTGGGCTGTTGACTCGCTGGGTGATCTTTGCTCGCAAGTGACGCTGTCTGTACCCGGCCCGCTGCGTCATACTGCCTCGCTTTTTATTGTGCAATTTTATTCCTTTTTCGAGGCTGGCCCACCAGGAACCCTGCAAGCCCTAACCCTATGACGCAATGCGGGCGGGCCCGGGACACACAAGCGCCGTGCTCGGAAAGGAAGTCGGTGCTCTTTGACGGGTGATGCGCCCCGTTTTGGGTCTTTTCTTTCGTCGCCGCTCCTGCCCGCCCTCTGGCGCCCTCCAGCCCGCCCCCGTTGTGCCCGAGTATGCGCGCATGGGTGCGATTCCGGGTGACGCTCAGAGGGCTGCGACGAGTAAAGGCGAGTCGGTATTTGTCGGCCCGTGGGCTATATCGGTCCGCTGGGTATGCCTTCTGTCCACTTTATCGACTATCACCCAAGAATAACTGACCCTTACACATCTCATAGCCAGTTCATCACTGCACAGCTGGCCTCTGCTCTGCCGTTGACAGGACACATGCTCTCTCCGTGTACGTATCTCAGCGCGCGGTCCAATCCTCGACGCTCCGTGTAAGCTTTTCGACATGCTCCGTCGCGAATCAACCTGCTTATGCGTCACGAACCGATGCTGCTGCAGGGTCCCTTACCCGTTCAATAGACTGCGATAGATGGCCGTCTGATTTACTCCCCCGTTACGCGGGACACTATCACACGGCTTAGACGCGATTACCTGAGCGGTGAATAATGCTGAGCTATCGCACACTGCGCCACCCGGGCCAGGCGTTGGAGCTGCTGCCACGAAACGAAGGGCGCAACTGAGCTATTACGATACCCGCTCGAGCTATCGGGGCCGTTGCGCACAACCAGCTCACCGCAGCCAAGCCAGCTGCATCTGCAACGGAGCGATCGACTCGTGTTCGGCATAGTGCACGAACGGCGGGTGTACGGTGATGCTGGGCGCGCAATGAATCTTGGTATCGGTTTATTTCTGTCCTAGGAGCTGGTCAGAGTCTGATACTCGTCTTTTTCCCTCACTCGCAGGACGTAACCCTGGGCGCTTTCCACCTCCGGAAGCTGACGGAGGGGACACAGGGGCCCGCCACGTGCGTTTTTGAGTCGCCGTGTCCCGTATGTGGCAGGGTAGACGCCCGGGAATCGCAGGACCTGGCCTGAGAGCGGGATTCGTGTCAGAATTCTCTTTCCGAGGCGAGAAACGCACACATCCAACGCGCACAGTCCAAAATATCCCGACATCCCTAATCCACGCCCATCCTCATCATCCTATAAATTGCTTTCCGAAACACAAGCATGCCTCTCCTCACTTCCCACCTATCTATTAGCCTCGCCCCGTACAAAGGCATTAGGTGCCTTCTCCCTCCTCCCCTTCCTTCCGCCACCAAACGCCATGTCGCAGACTCCAGACAGCGCGACGACCACCATTGCTCCTGCAGAGGAGTCCAAGGCACACTCTGTCCAGTCGCACAAGCCCGCCGACGACGACGCGCCTCCCTCCTCGACATACGACGCCAACCAGCCTGATCCCAGTTTCCCCTTCGCGAGTACAAACACCGAAGAGGGTGGTTTCACCAATGAGTACCGTACAGTCTCGCGGACGGGCTTCATCCCCGCCAGCACGTCGCTCGAGCCCATCCCGTCCAACCATGAAAAGCCGCCAGCAGCGTTGCGCGACCCAGAAAAGGCGAAGCAGCTCAAAGACGTCAAGCTCGTGACGTTCGTGCCCAACGACCCCGAGAACCCGCTCAACTACAAGCGCTGGTACAAGTGGTGTAAGTATACTCCTGCTTGAGTCTCGGCCCAACGCTAATGAACGCGCGCCACAGATATCACATTCGTGTGCGCCATGTCCGTCGTCGAGGTCGCGTTCGCGTCCTCGGTCGTCACCGGTGATTTCGAAGATCTCGAGTCGTACTTCCACATGGGCGACGTCGTGATCTCGCTCAGTGTCTCGCTCATGGTCTGCGGGTTCGGTATCGGTCCGCTCATCTGGTCGCCATTGGTAAGTTTCATGCCTCCTTATGCATCTTCGGTACCTGATTGTCTCTCCCCTTGCAGAGTGAAATCTACGGCCGTCAACCCATCTGGATTCTCCCCGCAATCGTCTACATGGTATTCATCATCCCGTGCGCCGTCGCCAAGAACATCCAGACGCTGCTCATCTGCCGCTTCTTCTGTGGCTTCTTTGCGTCTGCGCCATTGACACTTGCGGGCGGCACGATCTCGGATGTATGGGATAACGAGGAGCGTGGTTTCGCGATCGCGCTCTTCGCCGCTGCTCCCTACGGCGGACCGGTGCTTGGCCCCATCATTGGTGGCTTCGTCGGCGAGACGGTCGGTTGGCGGTGGATGTTCTGGGTGAACCTGTTCTTTGCCGGTGGAATGTTCTTCTTCATGGCGTCCCTTCCCGAGACGTTCGCGCCTCTTCTCTTGAAGCGTCGTGCACAGAAGCTGAGGAAGGAGACCGGTGATCAGAACATCTGCACAGAGCAGGAGCTGTTCAAAGTACCCTTCTCGCAGATGATGCAGGAGACGCTTATCCGGCCTTTCGGTGAGTACCTCGCTTGATGTATCTGCATTCACGCTAACTTGGATCTCAGCGATGCTCTTCACCGAGCCCATTCTGCTCCTCCTGTCCCTCTATGTCGCGCTCATCTACGGTCTTCTGGTATGTCCATCATGTGCAATTCTGCTAAACATTGGACGCTCACGCACGCTCTACAGTACGCGTTCTTCTTCAGCTACCCCGTCGTCTTCGTCGGCGACTACCACTGGACAGAGGGTATCGCTGGCCTGATGTTCATATCTGTGTGGATCGGCCTCGGTATGGCGTTGGCGGCGATGCCCTTCCTCCAGAAGAACTACATGAAGCGCGCCAAGGCAAAGGGCGGCAAGGCGGAGCCTGAAGACCGTCTCGTCGGCATGATGGTCGGCTCCATCTGGGTGCCCATCTGTACGTCTCCCTCTGCCTGTGTCTGTCTGCGTCGTGCTGACTCCTGGTTCTCTTCCCCAGCCATGTTCATATTCGGCTGGACCAGTCCCCCCGCCGTCGGCTCTGGCGGCGGATCGTGGGTCGGGCCGTGCTCGTCAGGTATCCCGTTCGGATTCGGCATGGTCACCATCTACTTCTCCGCGAACGCGTACATCATCGACGCGTTCCCCGGCTACGTCGCGTCCGCGCTCGCGGCCAAGACCGTCGTGCGTTCGGGTTCGGGTGCCGCGATGCCACTGTTCATCACCGCGATGTACCACAACCTCGGCAACGGATGGGCGGCGAGCGTGTGGGCCTTCATCTCCATCGGCATGATCCCCATCCCGTTCCTGTTCTACCGCTACGGCAAGATCATCCGCTCGAAGTCGAAGCGCGCGACGTCGGATTAGACGACGATGCGACAGGGCGGGCACCCTGCTGCGTGCTTCTGTGCTTCTCGGACAATCTTTCTGTTTTCCCTTCCTTTCCATCGACTCCATCCGTCTTGGACATCATGTCACATGCATTCTTGCAACGAAAAGTTATCCGAAATCGCCCGCTTACTCCTCCCCTTCCCCATCCATCTTGTTCCCATCCATCACCATCCTCCACCATCCGGAGCCCTGCTATCGTACGCACTACCTCACGACCATTAATGCTTCATCAGCATCGCATTCGCTGTAGATTAACCTTATTGTCTATCCTACCATACCCCGCATACCATTCCAATCCCACCCCATCCCACGCACTGTATGTAGAACTAGGTCGTTAGCATCATAACGCACTTAAAATTGCAGCTGTAATCCTGGACATCATCATGTCTCATCGTGTGCGCGTGTGGGAACCGAGCAGTACGTGAACAGGCAGGCTGGACGCGTCTTGGCATCGCTGGAACGCAGAGCAAGAATACTACCGGCGACTAAGTGAAGTCCTGCATAATATTAGCTCGCAGCAGGGCGCAGCGGGTGACAACGAACAATGCCTGTCATGCGTGGTCGATCCTTGTCAGTGCGTGCGATGCATAGTACGTATATTTGGGCTTGAATTACCTTTGTCTGCCAGCGAAAGCTGTGCCAAGTCATTGCCTAGACGAGAGACCGATATAGCATTGCGGCGCATGAGAGGTATGAGCGATGTATTCGGAACAGGCGTATGCTACAAACAGGGCTGGTATACCAAATCCGTTATCCGTGTGTCAATGTCCGTTGGTCGTCTCGCACTTTCCGTGCCCGAGATCCCGTGCTCAGTAATTGAGGGTCTCTACGATCCCGTCGAGAATGCGAAGCGCGTCCGGGATGTAGAACTTCTCGTACTGCATAGGCACCGGCGTGCTACGGGTGCAGGCGTCAGTGAGCGTCAGAAGCAGCCAAGGAACAACAGATCCTAACAGATCTCGGAGAGAAAGGGACAAGGGACGCTGGTCCGCAACCCGACTCCAACAAATCAAAGGAACAGAGTTGGAGGAAGTAAGGACACTCACTCCCAGCCCGTGATCCGCTTGACCGGCGCGTGCAGCTTCAGGAAACACCTCTTCTGTATCTCAGCCGCGATCTCGCCGCCGACGCCCCCTGTGCGGCCCGCCTCGTGCACGACGACGAGCCGCCCAGTACGCCGCACGCTCTCCGCGACAGTCGCAACGTCCCACGGTAGGATGGTCCGCAGGTCGATGAGTTCGACTTTGGCGGCGCGTGAGGCAAGTGGGACGTGCGGCGCGAGCGCGTCTGGCGGGTTCGCCAGCATGTGCAGGGCGGCCTCGCAGTGATAGACGGGTGTGCCCCAAGTGAGGAGAGTCAGGTCGGAGCCGGGCGTAAGGATTTCTGCCTTCCCTAATGGTATCTCGTAGTCGTCTATTGGAACTTGTTCCACTGGAAACGCGTGTCATGCGCGTTATTAAGTCTGTTACAAGAGAAACTCGCCTGATGACCGGTAGAGGATCTTGGGTTCCATGAATATTACGGGATTTGGGTCACGAATGGACCCCAGTAAAAGTCCTTTCGCTTGTACAGGCGAACGCGGAATCACAACCTGAATGGCGGTGTTGAATACTCGGAATACTCTGCAAAAGTATGTACCACACCTTCAGACCAGCTGCGCCCATGAAATAACCTTCGGGACTCTGTGAATGGTACAGACCGCCATGGCCGACGCTCATAGTAGGCGTCCTTATTGTCAGTGATCCTACGCCAAACTGCCCACCTGAGCGAAACCGGTGTTTTGCAGCCTCGTTCACGATCTGCAGAACACACGTAAATCTCAATAGCGTGCATGCATGTGAAGAGCGAGGATTTACCTGGTCGAACGCGGGGAATATGTAATCGGCAAACTGGATTTCGGCGATCGCGGTATGGCCCATGGATGCAAGTCCGATACCAAATCCCGCGATGCCCTGTTCAGTCAGCGGCGTGTTGAAGACACGCTCTCGGCCTGCTCTGAGTTGCATGAGGGCCCCTCTCCAGGTCTGCGGCGGGGCACTCACCAAACTCTTCTGCCAGGCCCATCGTGCATCTGAACACGCCGCCGAAACCGACATCCTCGCCGAACACGACGGCCGTGTCATCTTTCATGAGCGCGATACTGTGAGTCGCGTCAGTGGGATCGAGGCTGCTCTGGAAGGAAACCCTCGCACCTCATTGCGTCGCGGACCGCTTGGTACATATTCATTTTGCGGGTCTCACGACCAGCGATGAGGTTGCCCGTGCTAGTACCAGCACCGTCTCCGTCGTTCCATCGTAGGTCTGGTGTTCGTAGGGAAGAATCGCGGGTTGTACGCAGAAATGCAGATGTCGCAACTGAAGGAAGGTGACCACCGGCTGGCGGCGGCTCGATTCCGGTGGATTGGAGGCGACTAGGAGGCTTCTATCGCTAGGAATCAATGCTTGAGGTTCCACTGAGGATTATCTGTACTACTCACGGTCAGTGAACGACGTGCACATCTTGAAAGTCTGGCAAATCTCGTTTGTCGAAACATGGTCGTTTGGAAAGACGAGCCTGCGAGCTAGATCCGATGGCGGGTCATCTGCCTCTCTTCCCCGGCCTTCGTCACTACCGCCGACCATCTGTCGAAG